>JACXGM010015714.1:10671-21178 GCA_016801145.1 Umbra pygmaea
GGTTCAGACATGGCTCAGGACAATCCCATCCAGGAATCATTTATACCAATGGAGACAGGAGTGGTCAGTGTAAGAAGAGCCCTGAGGCTGGGTCTCCTACACAGAGCTGTGTCTACAACCTCCCCAAGAGGAACCTCAGCCTCTCTGATAGTGGGACTTACTACTGTGCTGTGGCCTCATGTGGGGAGATACTGTTTGGGAATGGGACTAAGCTGGACATAACAGGTAAATCTATTAAAAAAACAAACAATATAATCATCACTACTAAATGTTAATTCATTGTACCCACACTGTAGAACATCATTGGAATTCTTATTGTTTTTTCAGGTGACTTAAATGTTAAAATCCTGGTTATTCTCTCTATAATAAGAACTGGAATTGTCCTCTGCTTCATGATCATCCTCATTGTCATTTACCATGTCAAGGACTTATAGTACATTAAATGAATCCTGTAGCTTTTAGAAAATAAGATTTAAAGTCTCTGCAAGCATTTCAGTCAATTTGGGGGAATCAACATTGGTAATATCCTGTACATGCATTCTATTTATGTGAAGAGAAACAACAACAAATAACCATCAAGGAACCTTGTAATATGTATTTGTAATGTTGTGGGCATGAGAGTTATTTTGAATAGCACTAATGAACTTTTCTTCTCTCCCCTATAACATTTACTTAAGTGAAATATGCATTCACAAACTCTCAAAAGTCTTAGTGGGCCCTATACATTCTGTTATAGTTTTCCTGGTTAATGTTATTATTATTTACAATTAGTCTGACCAATTCTTTTTCTTTTTTGCAATTACCCTTTTTTGCATCAGGCCTTTAATTGTTAATCTTTTTAATATGCCAGTCTTGGAAGTTACTGTAGCCAGTCATTATTATTTACATAGACTGTACATATACACTTTCTCATGTATCAATATATTTTATGCTTTTGCAAAGTGAGCCTGCTTACTAGCGGTTTTAGTTCATGTAAGCACATTTAAATGTTTTTTTACCTTTTTATTGTTAGTTTTTTTTTTAAATGTGTTTTTATTTTATTTTTAATGTAAACTCCTTTTAATTATTTTTTTTAAATCTAGTTCAATTACTTGGCTTCTGTTTTTATACTACGTTATTTTGTTGTATCGCTGGGCACAACTTTAAAAGAGACTTTGGTCTGTAGTTTGTCTTCCCTGGATAAATAAAGGTTATATATTATCAGTTTTGAGGAAGATTTGGGCTTGTTTGGGGTTTTTCTTCCTAACAGTACACCAGGAATCTATATATATATATATATATATATATTATATATATATAATGTGTATATTAATTTAAACAAAATGCAAATAACTATATAGGGAAGTACCCAACAATTAAAAAAGACTCAAGTCAATCCTTTTTTTTTTGATTTTCCACACTTTTCTTTCCTCCCAATTAGTCTTGCCTATTTCTATTTACCACTATCCCTGCCTTGTTGGCAGCTCCACAACTCGCAGGAACAGATGCGAGATGGTGAAGGGCGCTCACATGGTTCATTCAACCACATTTTGGCAAAGCGTCCAATACTTTTTTCACACTGCTCATCCAACATGGAAGCCATTAGCGACTTGGCGAGGTACATAATCTGACTTCTTAATCCTACATTCCGGGCAGCGATATGGCAATTTGTGCTGCCTTGCGCTGGAGGTTTCAAGCAAAGTCAGACATGCCATAGCTTGTCATGCAAGGCAGCAACTTAGCCCAATATGCCATGTGGACCACGCCTGTTTCATGTCAATCCTAATGACAATTGCCTAAATTTATTATACGTCAACTTTTTTGTGAGAGGTCTCTTTCGATTCATTAAATTCAGGATGCATAGTACAATATGTACAAAAGTTATTTGAAAAGGACCAAGGTTTGCAGGTAAACAAAATGTCCTTTTTTAAAGGAATTAATTGACATTCAAGTGAAAACAGTGTAAAGGGTGGTGTTATGCCAGACAAATAGCTAATAGGTGGTAAAAGATTATTACAAAATTTTAACAGATCTAAGAGACACAGAGATAAGCTACTAAACTATATTTATTATAAGTAATTCTGTGATAATTATGGTGGAGTTGGTGTAGTGGTCTAAGCTTCCCAAACCGATGTCCCCTGGCGACACGGGATTCAAGCCCTGGCTCTACCAAATGTAAAATATCACATAAAACTGTGATTCCAGGGGCCATACATTAAAGTTGCTATTGGTACAATTTCGACCGATAACAACGGATCTATGTTTGCTTTTAAGTGACAAAGTGAGTTGATCCATATTTGTGATCCATAAACCACTGTTTAATTGTGAATTAATACAGAATGTAGCCTAGAGGTGGGCGACAATAATAATACAATTACAGTGGCTGAATATCTGACCTCTGTGAATGAACTGAGGAAAACATTGACAATGTACAGATGCAGCGAGCAAAACCTATCCAGAGACTGGCAGACACAGACAAACCTGGCTGCCCAGAGAGGACAGGCTGCGTTCAGACAGGATATGTGGAGACAGAAACGCAGCACACACTGACTGTCATATTATTATGCTAGCCAATACCAACAGGATTTATTTAATAAAATGGTGTATATTGGTAATTGTTTGGAGATTGCACATTGAATGGTTACTTTGAGGGTGACCAGCGCAATACTTCATTTGAATGTTTGGATTTGATTAGAAAGCAATGTCTATTAATTATATTTGCAAATAAGTTATTTATTTTCATTATATTAAGTAAAGGAACACTTCTAAATGTATCTTATTTTCTATTTTGCCTGCAGCATTTTTACGTGCGCATGGTAGACTGCATAATTAAGTCTACAATAGAATCACAACCAGCAGATCAAATAATGGAATGGAAGTAACGCCAAGAATCCTGGCTCTCAAGTTGCTAAAAGTAATTGTTCAAAAGTAATATGAAAATGAGACTGGAAATTTACATGTATCTAATACTGATCACAAAAACATTAGTTTCAGTAAACAACACTGCAAGGACACAAATAAAAATATCCTAAAAAACACTCAGAAACAGACAAAGCTGATAAGCTTACTAACTAACAAACAAATTAGCTGAGTTGATTTGAGGTAAGCCTACAGAGCAGAAGCAATCACCTGCTATTACTGTACAGTAATCTGCAAGCAATTGTTAAGTAGTTAAGTTGCTCAGAAAAGCGCTTGTGGTTTCCTTCAACAATACAAAATAATAAAATTATCACTTGGAAAATCAGATTTCAGACTTTGTACGATATTTTTAGGCCTTAAATTCTGGAAAATTAAATTAAGACTATTTAAGACTTTTTAAGGACCCGCGGGTCCCCTGCTTTGAGTGTCTTTGGAGTCTGGTTTTAAGCACAATCCATGCAGGGAAATTTAGATTTTTCATTTCAGCTAGAGTGATAGAAAAAGTTGTATTGGTATCGGCAAATTTTTCCCACACAAAATCGGTATTGGTATCGGATTCAAAAATCTCATATTGGTCGGGCTCTAATGTTAACCCTAACCTTAATTCTAACCTTAACCTCAGTAACGTGATATCTAACCTTAACCTCAGTAACGTCATATCTAACCTTAACCGTTAGTATCCTCATATCTAACCTTAACCGTTAGTATCCTCCTACCTAACCTCAACTGTGAATGTTGCAATGTAATTTAGAACGCTATGGAATGTATGGAGTGTTCTCGCATATATCCGCTAAACGAAATGTACCGGAGCAACGTAATTGAAGTACAAATATTGCCTAAAAACGAAATGTGCAGTTCAAACGTTAAAAAACTAAATATGTTGACATATAACGTAATTCAGGTTTTCAAAATAGTTTCCTGAGAACGTAATTTGGGAGAAATTCTGAGATGTACGGTTGCCCTGGGCCAGACTACACTACGTATATCATAGAACTTACTGAAGAGATGAGTCTTCAGCATGTACTTAAATGTTGAGACTGAGTCTGCTTCTCTCACATGGGTTGGGAGATCATTCCACAAAATTGAGGCTCTATATGAGAAAGCCCTTCCCAGGCCCGTCGCGACAAGGCAAGCAAACCAAGCAATTGCTTGGGGCCCCGAGCTAGCCTGGGGCCCCAAGACAACGACTGGTTAAGAATAAAATGCAACGACAAACTGTGTGAGCGACTCTTTGATAGTCAATGCAGTAAAGTGCAGTGACACTGTTATCGGGATCCCCCTCAGGGGGCCCTTCTCGTGATCTCTGCTGCCGGCAAAATACAAAACTTCGGTCGGCACTCTGCAGTCATCAAGAAGTGAAATTATGATTCAGGAAGCCAAAAAAGGAAGAAGAGGAAGGAAGAGGAGGATAAAAAAACAAGATAGTGGTAAGTGATAAATTACACTGGATAAAATAGCTCTACTTGTCTTGGTGTAATTTTGCAGCCGGTAGGCTAGCAAAATATGTTTATGTTAGCTAACGTTACCTGTAACCTACCTGAGGGCAAATGCTGCTTGTAACAAACAGTAAGTGCAACTTTCTTTTCAAACGGATGGTTACATACTACTGTAATATGTTTTTTCACAGGATAGGGAAGACGCAGATCTGTTCCAGAATCACTGTTTATCGTATTTAATGACATGACATTGCTATAGCTTTGTTATAGGTTTTGATGAAATTGGCATGACGTTAGCATGCTATACTAACTACTCCACCGTGATAATCTATTTACCAAATGGGGGTTAGGAAAACCACACAATAAATTCTGTGCATTAAACATTAGCTTGGGATGTTTTTAAGCATTAGTAACCCTTAACATAGTGTTAGGAATATCTGGTCCGTCTATCTATGTAATGTTTATAGATGTTTTAAAAAGGGTTTCTTAAAGGTTTACACATTTTTTAATCATTACCCGATACGTAAAATATTACATGATAGATATAATGTGTGTTACAATAAACTGTTAATTTACAGCACTACTTATAATTAGTAAACATTTAATTATACACGAGTATTTGCACTTTAAACATTTTTTATGTGCACTTTATGCACTGTAAACCTTTTTTTATTTATATAAAGTGTGGGTGAACTTAAACTTTATGGCTATGCTGTGGTTCCTGTAGGTTTTGAGTGCAGGCTGGGGGGTTGGGGGGCCTCCATGTCCATTTTGCTTGGGGCCCCCAAATTCCTTCAAACGGCCCTGGCCCTTCCTCCAGCTGTTTTTTTTACAAATTTCTAGGAACAGTTAGGAGGCCTGCATCATGTGATCATAATGTATGTGTAGGTACATATGGCAGCACCAAATCAGACAGATATGTAGGGGAAAGTCCATGTACTGCTTTGTAGATTAACAGTAAAACTTTGAAATCAGCCCTAGCCATAATGAGCAGCCAGTGTAGCGAGACTAGAATTGGGGTAATATGTTATAATGTTGCGGTTCTATTCAAAATTCTGGTGACCATGACGTCCTCTATATAACTTCCTGTGCGATCTCTTAGAGTAGTGACTTCCCTTGAATGTTTAGGTTTCCTGCATAACACAGAATCTCTGTTCTGCCACAATGGCATATTTTGCACACTATCATTTACTCACTATTATTTGTGTGCTTGATAGTTCATTTGGTTTCTTTAATGTGCATCTTTATGTTGTCTTTTGTAGTTATATGCTTTATCGTGTTTAGGTCACCGGGGCGGCAGTGGCTCAGTGGGTCAAGTAGGTTGTCTAGCAGGTTCGATCCCCGGGTCCTCCTGACCAGGTGTCGAGGTGTCCATGAGCAAGACACCTAACCCCAGTTGCTCCCGACGTGCTGGCTGGCGCCTTGCATGGCTGACACCGCTGTTGGTGTGTGAATGTGTGAATGAATGGGTGAGTGTGAGGCAATGTAAAGCGCTTTGGTGGCCATTGTTGGTCAGAAAAATGCTCTATATAAATGCAGTCCATTTACCATTTACCAAGTTTTAAATGAGAATGATGGACAGGGATTGAACCCTGGTTGTGCCATGTCCAGATATGTCTAGGGGCTCTGCCAGGGGTGGCACAAATTGGTACAGCTGATGGTTAGATGGATTATTAGTGGGAGTAAGCAGCGTTGGGTAAAGTTACTTTTACGATTACTTTTCATTTACTTAGTTCACAAGTTTTAGGAAGTCCCTAATTAAGACAAAATGATCAGGTAAATGGAGTTCATATCTTACTGGTGACCATGATTGATATTTTTTTACTCTTTCTATTTGTTCTATAGGTCACTGTTAAGATATGAACTCGATTTACCTGATCATTTTGTGTTAATTAGGGACCCAAAACTTGTGAACTCAAAAAGTAACTAAAAAGTAATCATGAAAGTAACTTTATCCAACAATGGTCTTAAGTGACTTTTTCAAACTTGGGTGCAGTTTGCGGAGACCCTGGTTGAGGCAAGGAAGGTGGAGTCCCGGACCTGGGTGCAGGGGGCGGAGCCCATTGTTGAGGCATGGCACACAGGACGCCCGGCACAGGATCTGTAGCAGGCAGAGCCTCCAGCGCTGGCAGGTAGATGGGCAGGGCCCAGAAGGCCCCCTGGTGTTAACGTGGCAAGCAGGCCCTTCAGTATTATCACGGAGGGCAGAGCCACTGGCACTGACGCGGGGGGTAAAGCCACTTGCACTGGTGCGAGGGGGTGGAGCCACTGGCATTGACCTGGAGAAACTTGCCCAGGCATGGAGGGAGGAGCCACAGGCTTATTTTTTTGACTGTTTGGTGCTGAGCTAATCTAGCTACAGTACTTCCATGACTCTTGTTATTTACAAAACATGCAGTTTTTACTTGTTATGCAGCTACAGTACAAGTGAGATAATTTTTTTTCACTCTGACACCAGGCCTTCTTCCAAAAGTCTTTACCTCACTGTGGCCCTCATTTATCAAACATGCGTAGAAACCAGTGTAGATCTGAGCGCAGAAATCATCTTACAACGAGACTCAAGTGTGATTTACAGAACATTCTTATCACTCCAATTCCAACGTACAAATGAACGGTGCTGATAAATCAGACGGTTGAAATCAGTCGTAATTTAAATATCACACCCACATATATGTACGAGTTAGAGGTCTTGGCCTTAGAATTTGCGACATCAGGGAAAGAAAATAGGAATTCATACTTTGCAATTTATCAAGCTTCTTAGAATTACTCTTAAGAACACTGCTAAGACTTGACTTAAGAGTAAGAAAACTCTTGGCTCAAAGCTGCGCTTAAAAGTTAGTTATCAAACATCTCAGTCCTACTTTTAGTGAAGTGTAGGACTAAATCTTGTGTCAGTCTTAGAGCTGATTCACGACACTTTGCTGTGCCGCAAACAGGATTTTGGATGACGACATAGGCAAGATCCAATCACTGAATAGATGTACGTGTTTAAGAATATTCTCAGATAAATTCACATTCAATGGTGACATTCATAAGAGGATTTGACATTCAACAAACATTTGACAATAAAGAATTTCAAGAGAATTTATTATGATATACACATTGCAAATTATTGATCAAAAAAGGTTTCCAACACTGCTTGCTGTAGTTGAATTTCTGAGTGGAGAATGTGGAATCGGCGCTTCCACTGACCAGTCCCTTTCCACCACACTTCATGTGATACGATGTGCGCTGTGAAGGGATATATTATATATCACCTATATTAGGATCCAGTGTTCTATTAATAAACTATGAAACAATTGTGTATAAATAGCTTACAAAAAGGCTAAGCTATTTATTTGTTGTATGTTATTTTATGTCAGTGGCATATGGACAGTCACGAGCGGGTATCCTCTGTCGGCAAAAAGGGCCTTTCAAACCGCTGCTTTGGGCCACTTTTATTCAATATCGCACGTCATGGTTAGACCCGGGCCATTTGGGAACCACATCCAAAATGTTGTAGTCTGCATCAAACTCAACTTGTGTGTTGATGCTGTGGTACCTTGTTTTATTCATATAAACATTATCGTTGACGCTGGGAGCAATGATATTTATATAAGTGCCATCCATTGCGCCTACTACTATTGGGAAGCTGACTATTTGAATGAATTGTGTTAGCTTCTGTTGGATTATGCGGGGTGTTGTTGAGAAGTCAGTGAAACGTGTGACATTGTGTTGAGCTGTAAGTGCAATAATTGTTTCCATTACAATTCGGCTTATTGATGGTTTTGATGCATGGGCCAAATCATCAGCATTGCGTTGCTGCAAACGAAGCATAATCACCACCTACAATTCATCTGAAAATGAATTGCTGCATAAATGTCACTGGTTTAATGACGTTCCTCACTCAGTCGCTGATGAAGATGATGCCTGCTCTGTCCAAACAATACTGTTTTAATCAATTAAGCAGCGTCAAACAATAAAAAAAAAAAATCTTCCTCTCCTAAAAGATTTGCGCACGTCTCTGTCTACGCCATCAAAAGACCCTACTGGCAACTCTTAACCACTTGAGAGACCTCTCGAGCGGTCTAAAGTAGCTGGGAGAGTAAGAGTGATTCTTAGCTTTGAGAAATTTGATTTGCTTTTACGCTTAAGTTTGAGAGTAGGAGTAAATTTTGTCAATTCTCAGCACTTAAGACTAAAATGGCACTTTGAGAAGCTTGATAAATATGGGCCCTGATCTATATTCACTTTTAAGTGACAAAGTGAGCTGATCCATATTTGTGTCAAATTCATTGAATACAGAGTAGAAAATCCATGGCAACCACATGATTTGGGCATACTACTTAGTAATGTTAAAGATATTTAATTGAATTATATATGAATTATACAATTGAATGAGTCAGTAAAAAAAGGACAACTCTCTAGTCACTACACAGAGTTGTTTACTACAAAATAAGGATTTTGTTTGATACATTACAATTTATTTTTATTTATTTAATGTTTTGCTTACATGAACAAGGGGTGCAGATGTAGGCTATTTGCATGTACAGTGAAAATATGGCTCAGCAATGTTATTTCACTGTTATTTTACAGAACCATATCCCAGAATTGATTTTGATCAATGGTGTTTTCAATATCTTCAAGTTTCATGTGGGTATAATTGTTCCTAATCGTACATTTGTATTTATTTAAAATGTCATTGTATCTAATTCATAAGACTGGGTTGTGTGGTTGGCAGTGTTTTTCATTTGATATATTTCTAAGCTCTAATGACCTTGCATTCTTTATCAAACCATTTCTCAACATTTTGCCTTTTAACAGGCTTATGTTTCTGTTTTATAAGGTCAGCTATTGTAACAGGAGTCCCAGAGTGGGACTCCTGTTCCATATGAACTGAGACATAGACTCCTTATATAGTGCTTAGTTCTTTTGGTTTATCTCTTTGTCTGTTATTTCATTGTTGTTCTGTTTTGGTCTCTTGTGTATAGTTATGTCTTTGTTAGTATTCAGTGTTATACACGGTGGTTTCGTTAGTCTGGTTATTTTGCATACGTCCCTTTTGAGTTACTGCCCTGTGTGTTCCAGTGTTAGGTTTCTCCCCTATGTGTTTTGTATTGTTTGTCTCCCTCTAGTGCCTCTGTCGTGTATTGTAAGTTCTCCTGATTATTTGTGGTTACGTCATTTAGGTTACGTCATTGCTCCCAGGTGTGTTCTGTTAACCCTCATTTGTATTAGTATTTAGGTTGTGTATTTCTGTCATTTCCCTGTCAGTCAATGTTCAATGTTACGTGTTCCCATTCGTGTGTCCGTACAGTAGTGTTGTAGTGTTCCGTGTGGTATTCTATTATATACATTCTATTTCAGCCCCTCGTGGCAGTTTTACTTTGAGTATTTACAATAATAAACTTTATTGTTTGGAAGTGCTTCGCAATTGCCTCTCTCTCATGGAATATCGTGTTGATTTCATCAATCGCCTTGTTTACACCGTTTTTGGTAGTGGCATATTGGTTTTAGTCATGTATGAATATGTCATTCATCAGATCAGGTGAGTTCAAGGCCATGATGAATTTGTATCCACTATCTGGGGCCCATCTGTAGTGAGGATTTAACTCATACAGCTTACTGGGTTCCTTTGTTTTGGAATTTATTTGATCTGGGAGATTAAGGAACAAATTTATTTGGTTGTGGTCTAAGGGTGATTGCTGTCTGACAGTGAATGCACTGATAGTCGAGGGGTCCATGTCAGTGATTGCATAGTCTACTACTATACTAATGAGCTGAGGAGTATGTGAATCTCCCTAAAGAGTCCCCTCTGAACCTACCATTCACTATGTACAGGCCTAAGGCCCGACAGAGATGCACCATCTCCCTGACACTGGTGGACATTGGGTAAGGTGGCACATCCTCTTCTGATCTCCATATTAATGTCATGGATGACATGTCTGTCCTAGGCTGCAGGGTGGAGATCACAATGCGGGTGTCAGGAAATTCCTTACTGGCCTGCTCTGCCATCTTCCTCACTGCCTCAGCAGTGTCCTTTCGGAGGCTGTGCAGGTCATTTGTTCCTGTGTGGATCACCAGGCATTGAGGGCTCCTGAGGGTCTCCTTTTTTAACAGTTTCATTGCCTGGCCTGTGGTGCTGCAGCGTTTAGAAAGCACTTTCTTACCAGGAAAAAGCTTGTTTGTTTCCA
>JACXGM010015715.1:0-21083 GCA_016801145.1 Umbra pygmaea
ATAGATAGACAGATAGATGGATATAGATATATAGATAGACAGATAGATGGATATAGATATATAGATAGACAGATAGATGGATATAGATATATAGATAGACAGATGATCTGAATTTTATTTCAGTTTATTTAACCAAGTAGGCCAATTGAAAACACACACTAATTTTCAATGACAACCTGGCCAAGAAAAAGTGCTAGGTGCAAGACAACACAAAGTTACACATGGAGTTACACAAGGTACAAACACAAAGGGCAGGATACTCAGAGTATGCGGTAGGTATAGTATACTGTACAGTCAGTGCAAATAGTTTCTAAAATAGAGAGGTAGATTAGACGAAATGCAAAGTGTCAGTGCAATAATAACACTAGAGCAGGTAACTACGTGCAAGGTGAGTTAAGGGTTTGGTGAAAGCAATAGGGCATAAGCGGGCAAAGAGAGGGGGTATAGGGGAGCTCTGGTGGTGAGGGGAAGGTGGACTTGAGTTTGTTCCAATCATTAGACAGACAGACAGACAGACAGACAGACAGACAGACAGACAGACAGACAGACAGACAGACAGACAGACAACAAAATTTATTTTGAAAAAAATCCCCTTAAAGCTAGCACGTGAAAAGATTACATCTGTGACGTATGGACACCAGTTGTAAAGGTGGTGCTGTTATGCCTAAAATGGGAACCAGTATACGATCTCATGTATGCACTAATTTATATGACTTATAAGATTATATGCCCCATGTCTTCAAAACCTTTTGCTTTCATACACTGAATTTCATGACTGCTTGAAGATTCTACTCATAAAAAACATATGACAAATCCAGCCCTTAACGGAAGGATAATGTAAATAATTATGTTAATGCTTAAGTCCCAGACTGGATCTTTCAAAATCTATAATAGCACTGACAACTTAATATACTGTATTAGGAATGTAATCAATATACACTACCATATACTATATATACTGTCTTTCAAGCTTTAATTTAAAATATGGCTTCTGAATGTTGCAAAATGGAAGATAGGTAGCTTTAAACGGTTGCTAGGGTGTGGTTACACAGTTACCATGGTCATGTTGTTCTGGATGAACACTATACTGTATATAATTATCATAGGATTGGAAAAGGAGAAAAAAAGCAGTATGAACCATGCATTTCTTACAGTATTTATTCATCTTTGTTAATAAAGATACAGCTGTTCGTTGTATGTTCATATTAGTTCACAGTGCATTAGGCTAACTAATGTTAACAAATACAACTTTTGCTTGTAATAAGGCTACTACTAGTAAATAGTGAAATTAACATTAACAAATATTAATAAATGCTATTTATTTATAAAGATTAAGAAGTGTAGTTTATGAATAACTAAATTATTGTTAACTAATTCAGATTCAGATATTTTTCGAAGAGACAGATGTTGGACAGATCAGTTGTTTTCACCATACCTATATTATGGATATCTATGGTTTTAACCATTCATTAAAGTGAATCGATTCAAATGAGTCATTAGTTCGCGAATCGGACATACCTGACACACACGGCACGCGTTGTGTGTCATTATCCCAGCGCACAAGATTTGTGTCAACACAGAAAACATTTAATCACTGGATATTTTTTTTGTTTTGTTTATTGAAAATGTGGTTTATGTCAGATGAATGTGCGCAATGCTTTCAGAAAGGATCGGGCAAATTTAGTACAACTGCAAGGCAATTTGACTTTGAATACAGTAAGAGTGCGCGACCGGCTCTTTCTCTTTATATGCTTGTTCTTTCAGTAACAAGCGCCCTGTCACGAGCGCAGCATGAAAAAAGTGGTTGAATAAAATTGAATCAAGCAAACAAATAGCTGTTGTTTTGCTCCAAAAAAGCTTGACTTAGCTCGAATTTCACATATGATTCCTTTATGTTATGAGTTTCCATCAGACTCGCGTGGTAGCCAGGTGTCTTATCCAGTCATTCTATATATATCCAATGGCGATTCTGACGCAAGTGCTAACAAGATTCCGATTGCCGCCCCCCCACCCCCGCAAAAAAACTCTCCGGTTCTACGCGATTCACGTAAATGACCCAATTGACCAAGAAAACGGCGATTATCGCCGAAAAGCGACAAGTTTGCAGGTATGTATTCGCATATCCCTTGGCGATGGGGGTTTCAATCCCTGGCTCGGGCGACTGTCTGTACCTTTCCTCTCTGTCTCCCCCTGCCTGTCACTCTGGCTTCTGCTTCCTCCTGTCCTGTCAATAAAAGAAAACATAAAAAATACCTTAAAAAATCCCAACTCTACAATTGGGATTAATCTCAATCAACTACAGAAGATCATGCGATTAACCACGACGATTAATTATTTTATCATTTTCCAGTACAAATATACTGATCAATGAAACAAAAAAAAACTGTGATTTCAGATTAGAACAACTGACACAGGCCGTTATTATGTTTGAGAAGATTACGTCAAGTAGTCAGAATTAATAGATCTCAAAATCAGCAAAAAAAGATTTACCTTGATAAACTCTTGCCTATAGAGTCAAGAATTTAGAATTGACAAGTAGTAGTGTGTGTCAAAACAGTTATTTGCCCTTTGCAGCATGTCCAATTTATTGACGTACAGTGAAGGACCACGCCAAACATAACGTGAATAAAGTATTTTTAACCATTTTTAAAACCTCTTCATTTTCTATTATGTATTTTTAAGAGCACAGTGTGGGAGAACATGTTTCATGTGTTTTTAAGAAGAACTGCTATGTGAGTTTAAAGAGAGTCAGATGCTATGAATCATCAGGGCAGTAGGGATGGATATAGAAGCCAAATGCAACCACACACACTGGTGAAAAACAGACAGCAGTTCTTTGTAAGTGATATTGACCTGGAAGCCTGTCAGACAAAGCTACTGTAGACCATATTCATGTACTCTATACTGATCACCCCCTGCTCAATACTGTTGATTGGATTAACTAGTAATTAGCTCACTGTAAAATTGGATATCCATGAGAAACTCAGATCCTTTCTCATTCAATGTCAGTGATCCTGACTGAGACATGAGCAGTGATATTACTGTCAAAATGACACTTCTCTCATGCTAACACAAGTTAAATGTACAATATGTAGTTTTTGGCCGCTAGGGTTCTCTCAATCAAAACAATAGCAAAAGATGTACTTGGATGTGTTGGGAATTAGCATGGGATCATGTGTTTTGTTATCGTCGTCAATGACAACCTTCCAATCTAGCGTCTCCGGCAGAAAAACATTTTCACTGACAAAGTAATGTATTGTTAAATATTATAACTTTATTCACGTTATGTTTGGCGGTTCCCTGGAAATTAAAGCAACTACAGCAGTCAAAGGTTATATGAAGCCATTGACGGAAGACAAAATGAAACGTCCCGTGTCTTCGAATTATATTACAAATTTCTCTGGTTTTGAAAGTTTGTGGAAACATTTAGGATAATGTAAGTACACAACTAAGAAATATATATCATATAGGTATAGTGATGTTTGCTTTTTTAATGCAAAGTACGTGTTTTGTTATTGTTTTGGAAAACTACATATTGTACCTTTAAGGTTGTTTTAAGGAAAATATCTGACCTAATCAAAACTATACAACATGACAATACAGATAAAAGGATTGTAGTGGGCAGGACCAGTGATTCGATACAGCTAGCTTTTTCTCAGCTAAAAGAAAAACAGAGGGATATGAAGGTTTAACAAATGCAAGGCTGATTTGTTTACACATGTACCCACTTCAAGAAACCTCAACAAATGTTCTTGAGCATTCAGGCTGTTCATGCAAAATGGAAACAAAGACATAATGTGCACTATGAATTGTTCTAATTTCTGGATCATAAACCCAGCTGCTGTTGTGAATCTAACCTTCAGACAGAAAATGTTAAAGATAAATAGTAGAGAAGTAGAATTAATTTGAGGGAAATTATTTACCGTTTTTTTCCAGGCAAGTTGACTGAGAACATATTGTCATTTACAGCAACCGCCTAGGGAGCAGTAAGGGGGAGGGGTGGAGACAGGGTCAGACTGGGACTGAAAAACGTCCCAGGACGGTGAAACGCAGACTGGTTCACAACCTGTGTATTTTTCCCAAATATAAATGAACACCATGCATTATATGATACTAAACTATGATGCAGTGCTATAATTGGCTGCTAACAAAAGTAGATCTAATAATACAGTATTTATGTAATAAAATTATATAATTTGAGCCATAACAACAATACTACTTTCTCTTTCATGTGACCAGGTCACGAATGCTGTAAAAACAGTGTGATATTTTTTAAATCCAAAAATCAATAAGTGACCACTACAAATTGTTCTTAAATCAACCCCATGATCAAGAAGATGCAATCGAGCCATAAAACAAAGCCAAGCTGCTTGAATATTTGCCCCAGGAGTGGCATCAAGTCACCCAACATCAATGTGAAAGAGCATGCCAAGATGCATGTAATAATAATTATTATTCCACCAAATATTGATTTCTGAACTCTATGTAAGTTAACACATTTTTATTGTATTTTCTTATGAACTTATTTTCTTTGCATTATTCAAGGTCTGATAAAACTGCATTTGTTTTGTTATTTTGACCAGTTGTCATTTTCTGTAAATAAATGCTCTGAATGACAATATAATTACTTAGAATTTGGAAGAAATGTTGTCAGTAGTTTCCCCAAAATATGCAGTAATTTGTTACACACAAAAGCACATAGGAAAATGTTCTCTGTTTCTCTTTCTGTTTTCTAACTTCTCTGTTTCTGAATCTGCTTTTTGATTTTGCAAAGTAACAATAATCAGTTAACTAAAATCAAATATAAAAATACAATGAATTGATGCCCTGGTCCCTACCACCACCGTCACAGCAGCCTCCATCTCTTTATCTGTCTCTTCATTTCCAGCATCACCTGTGGCAGCTTTCATATGCAGAACAGAAAAATAAAGACATTGGGTAACACTTTATTTTGAGAGTCCAAAAAGTGTATCTGTACATGCTCTACAGATTATCTGCAGACTATCAACAACATTTTAACACACTCTCTACTAACCCTAACCCTAATCTTAACCTTAACCCTTCCTGTAATGTTAACCCTAACCATAACCATTACCCTAAAACATATTATAAACTTACCCCTACGCTTAAACTACACAATTAGTTGCTTATCAACAGATAGTTTGTTGATAGTTTGTTGATAGTCATATTATCAACAAACTATCTGTAGAGCACCTACAGATGGAATTTTGGACTCTCCAAATAAAGTGTAACCAGACATAGTACATTTATTATTTAAAGCTATGTTGTACATATATAGAATAGTTTTTCTTTTTCTTGGGCATTGTTTCTTCTTTATTTTAAAAATATATATTTACAATGTACAGCTAGTCTTCTGTTTCACTTTACTAATCTAATCTTAATTGTTTTACAGTACAATTCCAAATGTATAAACCATTTTTCAAATGAAACACAATGTTGTCTTGTTATTTCAATTTATTAAACAGCTTTGCACCTGATGTCTGTGGTAGCTTCTGCTGTATCTCCGTGCTGGTGACTGTCTCTGTGTTGGTCTAACTAAACATGTGTGTTAACTTTTAACATTTAGCAGCATTATTTGGAGTGCTTTTTGTTTCTTCTCATTTTTTACACACCACGCTTTTGTCCTTGTCACTTCATTGCCATATTACTTTGGAGAAGAAACAATAATGTACAAAGATTTCAATTCTCTGCGGTTCCACGGAACTCGACTGCCTCCAATGAATTCACAAAACTCGGAAGAAGAGGACGTATTGACCAATCACGGTGTGTTAAATTGAAAATGATACCACCACGCAACAAGCACTCCTACAAGCAAGACATTTGGGGTGAATCTAGCAGGGCTATGCAGATTTCTGGGACGTACGGCCGTTATTATATAAAGTATGTCTATGAGTACCGGCCGTGGAGAACAAGTGCAGTTTTTTAATAGTTCCGCAACCAAGGCTGCCATTATTTAGACCAGCAGTTTGGTCCAATTCTCCCGTGATTCTCCCAATGGCCAGTACGAACCTGAGTGGAAATGAATGACCCAATTGAAAGCTGGGGATGATTAGATTGCCATGATATTATGACTGCCAGATTGGAAATGTGGTCATGCCACCGGGACTCTTAACACCCGTAGTCTTACTATAAGTACCATGGGTCTTTAGTGAACACAGAGAGTCAGGACACCCATTGAACTTCACATCCAACAGATGTCCCCTTCAGTGCCCTGGGGCATTGGGGAAAATATTTTATTTCCAGAGGGACCCCCTTACTGGCTCAACACCACTGCTGGCAGCATTTGTTCTCCTATTCAGGCACTGACCTGTCTTGACCCTGCTTACTTTCAGTAGCAAACCAGCAGTCTGATACAAGGTGCAATTCTGCTGACTGGAGATTGACATGTCCAAGTTGTCATTTGGAAGCAATAGTTTAGACATAGATGTCCATTAAGTGAGATCCTTTTGAGAACAATGGTCTCAGTTTTCAACTTGTATGGTTAAACATATATATTATACAGTACTTAGCAGAGGCAGGATGTACTGAGCCTCATTTAGAAAGTAGGGTAGACAGGAACACTACCCTGAGCTGTAATGAGGCCAGCATTACGGGATTGATCATGGAAACCATGCTGTTAAATAGGACTGCTACAAAACCCAAGATGTTTCCATTCTCTCTTATGAAAAGTGATAGTAAGTTATAGCTCTTTATAATGGCAGGCTAACATTGTGGGCTGCATGGCATCAATATTGTATTACATTTCTTCTTCAGTATTTCCCTTGAGGGGACAGTTTATGAGCATCTCCTGTTCTCCAGACATCTAAATGTCCCTGTCTCACTGAGAAGCTGGAGGTGTCCCTCTCTCGAGTATGTGCGTTTACAATATTTTTAGGGATGAATTAATTAAAGGGAAAAACAAATGCCCTGGCCTTTTAACAAGCTTTTGTTACAAATGTCTGGCTTGAATCCCCTAGGTTTGGAAGAAGATTCAGGTTTGAAGAAGACTCCACGATTGTGCTTTGGGGGAGAAAGTACATTACATTTTAATTAGATAGGACAAGCACAACCCACATTCTCTTGTTCAAAACATTATTCACACTTTTGAAATTGCCATAAAATTCCATTAACTGTAGTCAACTGTTTTATTTTAAATACAGTAATTACAGTCCTAATCTATAAATAAGATGCCCCATATCATATTTAGTGAAAGTCCTCTCAGTAAGATGTAAAATGTCCAACCACTAAACGATTGGAGTTATTTAAACAATGTACCGTTATTGTATTTGTCACAATGTCTGTTGACTCTGTACTTGTTCAGAGTCACTACAGGGTGTTTTCTACCCTACGTGTTTTGGTTTTGTTTCCCGCTCCTTTTGACACATGATCCCGTCACATGTTTTACTTAACCAATCAGTTTAGTCATTTAGTCCTCACCTGCACATCCTCACTTCATTAGTTGAGTATTTAGTCCTGAGTGTTTGTTAGTCCTGTGTGGTTCATTGTTTCTTGTCAAGGTACGTGGTTGTTCTGTTTTGTAGCCTTCCTTATCATGTTCAAATGATAAGGAAGGCTGGACCCCCTGCTCGGTCGCTGACATCCGGACCCCTGCTCGGCCGCCGCTGACGTCTGGACCCCCGGCTCAGCCGTTGCTGACGTCTGGACCACCTGCTCGGCCGCCGCTGACGTCCGGACCCCCTGCTCGGCCGCCGCTGTCGTCCGGACCCCCTGCTCGGCCACCGCTGTCGTCCGGACCCTCTGCTCGGCTGCCGATGTCGTTCGGACCCTCTGCTCGGCTGCCGATGTTGTCCGGACCCCCTGCTCGGCCGCCGTTGTCGTCCGGACCCCCGGCTCGGCCGCCGCTGTCGTCCGACCCCCTGGCTCGGCCATCGCTGTCGTCCGGACCCCCGTCACTGACGTCCGGAATGATATGTTGTATGCTTTTCAGTCACGTTGTTGGTTACCCTAAGGCATGTTCTAAAACTGATTTTTCCAGATGTTGATGGAGAAATGAATGGAATTTTTTTTTTTTCATGTATAAGGTGTGCAACGTAACACGCACTTAGAATGTGTGTATTTGTGCCAATAAACAGACAGTCAGAATGCCTATAATTTTGCCACCCAACAGATCTAAACTGTACCCTTTAGACTCAATATTTCTTGTTCAGGCCTGTTCAATGTAGTCTCCATGTGTCTCCATTATTACAGTAGCAATACTAGGAGTCAAATCCCATTGCATATTGTACGTTACTCATATTCATTTACATACACACACACATTCATCAGAAATAGACTGATCACATTGGTCAATTGGATCATCCCCAGAGTCAGTAGTTACCACAAGTCTGCACCCGACTTGATCAGGCAATCACTATCTAGGGGAGGCAAGGTGGCTTAGTTGGTTAGGGCCCATGATTGGGGTCAATTAGGACCCTGGTTCAACCCCCCCCCCCCCCCACACACACACACTAGTAAGTTGAAGCCTCTATCATTCTGTTTTTAAGCAACAAAGTTAACCCTAATTTCTCCCAGGTTGTTTCTATAAAAAATAAAATCAACTTACTATTAAACAGAATTCAATCCTTCAAATACTTTGGAAGGTTAATAAATTAATACTTTTGTCCAATGAGTAATGTATGATAATAAACCTAGACACACCAAAAAGCATACGTAAAAAGCATTTTTTAAAAGTAACTTAAAGTAGTTTAATTACCAGTAGTTACTTACAATAAAGAGTAACTCAGTAATGTAACATAGTTACATTTTGGAGAAGTAACTAAGTAAAGTAACTAGTTACTTTTTAAAGTAACACTGGCTAACATACATTTTTTATTTGAGTTAAAAAGCTTCTTCAACGTTAGCTCATTTGGAGCAGTTTGGCTTCAAAGTATTCTTGTAAGTACTGTAACTAACTGCTATAGCACTGATGGTTCAACATTATGGGCACATACTGTACAATAGTTGACACAACATGTGTTGACATTTAAAAAGTTGATTCATAATTTAGTACTTTAACTCAACCAACCTTTTCCAGTGGTGCTCATTTCAAGCAACATTTGTTAAGTGGGCAAACATCCCCAACATCGAACTCTGAATTACACAGATTTAGTGATTGGTTAAAACACTTGGTGTGCTATAAATTCCTCTCTTCGTGTTTGTTCATAATATGTACAGTACGTGTTAATTTGCAGGCTTTTCTTAGACTCCATTATCTCACTGAATATATTTATTCTCTTGTCATTGAGAGAAACTCACAGCTTCACAACTTCACCCGTTAGGACTGTATAGGATTGCACTATAATCCACACACCAATGTGTGAGATTTTCATTGCATCAAACTTAAACACCATTATATTTCAAGCAGGAATTCAAATCTCAAGCTCAAGCATAAAATCCGAAACTACATGTTGCTGGGAAATGGGTCTAAAGCAAAAAAAGGAACTTAACACCAAGACCCAGGGACAACACTAGAGATGTATTTATAGGGGGGCTAAGTCTCTAGTAGGGGAGTCTAAAGTAATTCTCCCCCAGGGGTTTTTTAATGTCCCCAAAACATTTGCTCTCCCTCAGCCTCTCATTAGGTATGACCCTTCAAGATAAGTCCAAACATAAAAAATAAACATTTAGTGAGTGAAACGTTAAAGCCTACTTCAGTCTTGCTAAATCTCTCAGTTATTTGATCTCTATGGTGGGAAGAATAATAATGAAAAAACTGATGTTTTATGTGTAAACCTCTCAAACTGCAAATCTCATACAAATCATTTAGGTTTTGCATGAGCATGTAAGGCCTATGTCATCAAAAACGGCACAACTTTAACTGAAACCATAAACAACTTCCAGTTGCTTTCTTGTTGATCACTAACCTCCATCAGACCAGCTCCCTCAACCCTGTCAGCCTGCAGCTTATGTCTTACATTCTTGAATGTTTTGACAAAATTTACAAAGGCTTAAAGAGTGATTAATCCATTCAAACATTGTATCTGTCTGTTTGAACTGTTAAAATCCTTGTTTCTCATCTGACTGACCTTCGGCAGAGCTGAAGAAAGACTAAATATTTAGAAACAATAATATATGGCTACGCTATGTTTTCCTTGAAAGTCTGTCGTAGTGACTATGTTAACTCTAGTCACCATGTAGGCTACAACTTGTAGCATCTATTAAAGTTAGACCTCCCCCTGGTCCTAGCACCTGCCAATCGATGTGTATAGTGAATTGTCATATGCACGGTTGACAAAAAAATGTAGAATTTTTTTTATTCAAATTAATAATTACATTTATTTCAAGGGAGGGCAAAAAATATTTTAATATATATTTCATATTCAATATAGCCCTAGTGACTTCATTGCCAAGACCACCAATGCATTTATCACTCAGTCTTTACCACACAGGTCTCACAATGTAATTGCAAGTCGATTAGAATTCAAAGCTTCTAAATTAACTTAATTAATTATTTTAAAGAAGATCATCATATAAAGAACATACTGTAGTTTGTTACAATAATGGGTTACACTTTATTTGGAGAGTCTGACATTCCATCTGTATGTGCTCTACAGATAGTTTGTTGATGATATGACTATCAACAAACTATCAACAAACCATCTGTTGATAAGCAACTAATTGTGTATTTTAAGGGTAAGGGTAAGTTTAGAATATGTTTTAGGGAAATGGTTAAGGTTAGGTTTAACATAAGGGGAATGGTTAAGGTTAGGATTAGGGTTAGGGTTAGTAGATAGTTTGTTAAAATGTTGTTGACAGTATGCAGATAATATGTAGAGCATCTAGAGATGGACTCTCAAAATAAAGTGTTACCCAATAATGTTCCCAAAATGTCCTAGAAGTCCTCTTCACAGACTGATAACATACCCAATCTTTGGTACAAGGGACATTTCTCACACTATAAATTGCTAAGTTCACAAGAACCTGTGGCATAGTTTAGAATATCCCAACAACTTACTTTGAAATGCAGAATTACAGGCTTCCTGAGTGGTGCAACTGTCCAATTATACACTGATCAGCCATAACATTATGACCACCTGCTTAATAATGTGTTGTTCCCCCTTTTTCCACCAAAACAGCCCTGGCCCATCAAGGCATGGACTCCACTAGAAAACATATTCATTCATTAGTTAGAGGAATATTAGGAGAAAGTGATCTTAAACTGTAATAACTCTTATATCAGATACGTTAGCAATGTGTCAAGACATAATAAATGTGCCTGACATGATTGTCTTACATAACCTGTAAAGGATTTGTTTTTCAACATCACTTAGTGGACCTCCACTAAAACATTAAAGAACAGCACAGAAATATTATCTGGACACACATTAGGGCATTGTACTGCAATATCCACAGGACCCAAGCCTTTCTCTTGTCTCTGCCCTGAAGAGCTCAGCAAAATATTACCCATGTGGGAATACAAAGTGTCCATTGGCCTACAACAGTTTCTGGATGACTGAATAGGATCTGAACATTGTATTTTTACCCCTGGGCCAAGTCTGGAAGGATGTCAAGGACAACTTCTTCCTCCAGAACGACATCCTAATCCGCCGCTGACCTCAGACCAGCAGGAACTGCCGTTTCCAAGACCCCCCCCCACACACACACATCTATCTAACATAATATATTTAAATACAAACTGGTTTTCCTGTAGGCTTAAGTGTTAATTTCTAGGAAAAAATCGATAGATATATTATAAATATCGGTAGCTTTAAGACGTGACGCTGGTAGAATGGAGATACAGTATGTACTGCTAAAGGAAACATTAACATGAAAAAAGACTGCGTAAGATGGTCTGATCTGGGGCAGTTGAGTAAATTATTGAGACTGTATTATCCATCCTGTTTTTCAGCTACATATTTTGTTACCTCAATCTCTGAGTGAACCTGTTACCTGGTTTTGAATGTTTTAGTTGGGCACACTTTCTGGGCAGTTGCAGATTAAGCATATGCTTAGAATCCTCTGTTCACTCCGAATATTGGAAAAATTCAATCAGGTAGGAAAAATGATGCCTGGATTTGAATTTGCTACTTTTTTAAACATAACAAAATATGACACAACTTTGTCAGGTTAGTTGGTGTTTTACAGGCATGGCCAACATTTTTCAGATTGATCATTTTCAAATAATCATTTTCAAAGTCTGCTGCCTAAGTGTTGATGATGGCAATTTGCATACACTTCAGAATGTCATGAAGAGTGATCAGATGAATTGCAATGAATTGCAAAGTAAGTCCCTATTTGCAAATGAAAATCAAATTAATCAACAAAAATAACTCTTCAACTGCATTTCAACCCTGCCACAAAAGGACCAGCTGTCATTATGTTAGCGATTGTCTCATTAACACAGGTGAGAGTGTTGATGAGGACAAGCCTGGAAATCACTCTGTTATACTGATTGAGTTAGAATTACAGGCTGGACAGCTTTAAAACAGTGGTCCTCAAACCCTTCCATGGAGTGCCTAGTGTATGCTAGTTTTTGGTCTTTCCTTTCAATTAGAGCATAATTAGGACCTAGACTGCCAGGTGAGGGGAAATCCTAACCAATTAGTGAGCTGCTTCATCAGGCTTGTAAAAGGTAAAAGCGAAAACCTGCATACACTAGGCCTTCCATGGATGGGTTTGAGGACCACTGCTTTAAAAGGAGGGTGGTGCGTAAAATCATTGTTCTTCCTCTCTCAACCATGGTTGCAAGGAAACACGTGCCGTCATCATTGTTTTGCACAAAAATTGTTTCACAGGCAAGGGTGTTGCTGTTAGTAAAATTTCAACTAAATCAACCATTTATCAGCTAATCAAGAACTTCAAAGAGAAAGGCTCAATTGTTGTGAAAAAGGCGTCAGGGTGCCCAAAAAAGTCCAGTGTGTGCCAGGACTCCTAAAGTTGATTCAGCTGTGGCATCGGGGCACCACCAGTGCAGAGCTTGCTCAGGCAGCAGGCAGGTGTGAGTGCATCTGCACGAACAGTGAGGCAAAGCCTTTTGGAGGAGGGCCTGGTGTCAAGAAGGGCAGCAAAGAAGCCACTTCTGTCCAGGAAAAACATCAGGGATGGACTGATATTCTACAAATGTTACAGGGATTAGACTGCTGAGGACTGGTGTAAAGTTATTTTATCAGACAAACAAAAACCCACAAATTCTGACAAACTTATTGATCATGCAAGAATGGGCTGCCTTCAGTTCTTGAAAAGGCTCAACACTGGAAATATTGACTATTTGCATAAATTTATTGTAATTCTCAATTAAAGCCTTTGACACTTATGAAATGCTTGTAATTATACTAGTAAACCATAGTAACAACTGACAAAAAGATCTAAGAACACTGTAGCAACACAATTTGTGGAGACCAATAGTTCCATTCTCAAAACATTTGGCCACCACTGTACATGTGTACATTTTGTTATTTTGGTAATTTCTTATGTTTAGCTTGGCAGGGTGGGATCAGTGGAAAAATAAATAAAAACATTTAAAATGTATATTTAAAAAACATGTAATAGTGGA
Organism: Umbra pygmaea; assembly: GCA_016801145.1. NCBI lineage: Eukaryota > Metazoa > Chordata > Actinopteri > Esociformes > Umbridae > Umbra > Umbra pygmaea. The sequence continues at coordinate 13,493 of JACXGM010015715.1, forward strand.
AACATTAGCAAAAATCTGAAGTTTTGAAAGAAATGCACAATAATACCATTTAAAATATCTTAAGTAGATTTTCCGTCTATATTTTCCCCTAACTAGTTTTTCAGTACATTTCCACTTCTGTAGAAATGTCACAATGTCTCAGATCCCATTTTAATTCAATCAGTTTTACCCATTGTCTACTTAACTCATAAGGATTGACAGAACCAACTTTGGCAACAATTACTTCCCGTAAATAGTTTACCAGCAAATATAATGTCTTGCAACAGTTTCTCAATATAATTATGTTCTGGGCTTTGATTGAGCCTTTCAAAACTCTTTTATTTTTAAACCACTAGGAAATTTGCTTGTTTTTAAACCACTTCAACCTAGCCTTGTGTGTGAGTTGAGTCGCCGCTTGTTGCAGCATGTAGTTGGGAATTTTGTGTCACTTCAAGCTTGCTCTCCTTGGAAACACCCAAATTGAAAAGGGATGAGAGTATTTCAGAACAATGTTGTTGTTCGATTTCAAGTTTCTGCATGCTACAATTAATTTGGTCCCACAATCTTAGCTTTATTACTGGTCCATAACAAAGAATACTTTGTAAAAAGACTTTGAAAAAAAGCTGTTAGTGTGCCACACCACAAAACAGCCCACTTAAAATATGCCAAACAGCACCTAGACAAGCCAGGAAGGTGCGCATGGGATGCACTTGGACTTCAACATTACAATTATCCAAAACACAAGGCCAAGTACACACTTCAGAGGCTACACCAGAAACAAATAAAGGTTCTGGAGGGGCCATTACAGTCTCCTAATCTCAATATCATTGCAACATTTGGGGAGATCTGAATCATGCAAGACAACCCAAGGATTTACAGGACCTAGCTTTTTGCCAAGAACACTGGGCAGCTTTACCTGAGAAAATAAATGGCCTCATCCACCACTATCACAAGACTGCAAGCCGCCATTGATGCTAAATGGGGAAATATTCAGTATTAAGATCTAAGAGTATGTAAACTTTTGAAAGGGAACCCTCTAATTATTTTCTTTATTGATATATTTTGTTTAATGATTGTGCTATTCTGTGATGCCTTATAGTTTAATTTGAAGCTCGTTAAAAAGACAATAAATGTGTTTTGCTCATCACTAGTGTTTTCTTTGAAGAATAGTATACATCTTACAAATTCTGCCAAGGAATGTATAGTTATGAGCAGGACTCATGGAAAATGGCATGTCCTTCAGACAGAAAATGTACCAACTTCTGTTTGGTTATCTTTCCACTGAGTTGTCAACATATTACTTATAAGATCTATTGAGCTTGTTCTACAAATAATCAACGTATCAGCTTCTTTAATAGCTTCTTCAGTAGTGTCTATCTAAGTTTCACCTTCTAGTGATGGTAACATACATACTAGTGATGTGTTGGTGTGTCTGTGTTTATCTAGGATAAGAGGATTTTGCTCACTGCTGTCCAGCTTTGCATGTTCCCTCCAGCCACTGATTCCGAGTAGGACTTTTATTTATGACAGGATTCAGATTTGACATTAACTCTTTTTGGAATTATTATTTTTTCATTAGTGCTACAAGCTCCTCCAAGTAATCTCATCTTTGAATTGATCCAATAATGACATCCTTGGCTTGAGAGTTCTTACCCGGAGTTAAGATTTTTTTTGCACTGCTGTCAACCACTGCATTATTATCTTGTGAAATTAAGCAACATGGATAGGAAATGCCACATCTCTGGACTGAGGCATTATGTAACTGTAGAAATTCAGTGTCCTATTTTTGACCCAGCTCTTCTAGGATGGGGTGGGGTTTAGCTTTGTTAGTTAGGTACATTATATACTGTAGGCAAATGTATGTGGACACCTGACCATCACACCCATATGAGCTTGTTGGACATCCCATTCCAGTTGGCTGCCCCTCTCTTCTAGGAAGGCTTTCCACAAGATTTTGGAGTGTGTCTGAGGAAATTTGTGTCCATGCAGCCAATAGCTCATTTGTGAGATCAGGCACTGATTCCGGATGAGAAGGCCTTGTTCCCAATCAATGTTCCGATTCATCATTCCAAATGTCTTCAATATCTTTTAACTATTGATTTAAAAGGGCAGATGAAATTAATCCTTGTCTCTTGAGGCTTGCTGTAACTATTATTGCTGAGCCACTTGCTCAAATTTGTTTACTTTCTTTTATTTTCACATGTATAATTCCTAAGGTTTTGAATATCATTCTAGTTTTAAATGTGGTGATCCCAGTGATTTAAACAATTATAGACCCATTTCCAGGCTTTCTTGTCTCGTGAAAATATATGAGAAAATTATTAACCTGCAGCTGCGCTCCTTTTTAGATAGGCATTGCATTTTGAATGCATATCAGTCTGGCTTCAGACCTGGTCATTTTACCACCTCTGCTGCTACTCTGGTACTGGATGACATTATAGGTGGTATTGATGAAATGAAGCATTGCGCAGCTATGTTTATTAATTTATCTAAGGCTTTCGACAATGTGGATACTCCATTACTTCTTAAGAGGCTGTCAACAATTGAACTAAACCTGGCTGCCTGTAGATGGCTTGAAGATTATGTAACAAATAGAACACAGTGTCTATCCACTGATGGTGTAAAATCATTCTTGATGTGGTGAAGGGCGTACCACATGGATTAATTCTATGGGTGGTTCTTTTCACCATTTATATTAATAATATTGTTTTTTATTTTTATTATTCATTTTATGACTGTTTTTGCACTTCACCTTCACTTACAGTTTTCACAATATCAAATCCATTCCATCGGCACCACATGCATCAAAGTCCCCTGCAGTGTGCATGTAAGTTTGAAAATAACTGGTTTTAAAGCGTTACTCTCGCCAAAATGTAATCTATGGTCTTTTTTTGAATGTATTCTAGTCAAACTTTCATTTAAAAACATAATTAGGATGGAAACGTGACTTTTAAGATTTTCCATATTTTTGGTTTCGGTCACATCGCCTTTTGAACGGGAGGGATATGGGCACTACTATGATAGCATAAAAATAGCTATTTTTAAAATACTAAGAAGGCTAGACACAACATGAAACTTTGCTCGAAGTATCACTAGGGTCAGTACACATGAACCCGAGCATTGAGAACATTGTTTGTGTACACAGAGTTTACTAAAAAGAAAGGTTTTGTACAACTCACCTTGTTTCTGGTGGCTCCCATTTTGCCAGTTTAATTAATAAGACATTTTTAAGTCATTAATTTCACAATGAATAGGACAAATTTATAGGTCTCAAATGTACCTATTTGACCAGCAAGTGGGTGTCGGTACTAGGAAGAAACAAGATGGCATAGATGAATTTTTTATATATATATATCCAGTCATATTTCACTGTAGCAGTTGTAAAACCTGTTTCTGAACACATTACAATTAATAAATAAGCTGTCCCCTTTCTGAATCTGTAAACATATTAGATGTAGAATGCCTAATAAAAAATATGTTTCTTAAATTACTCAAACTTCAAATATACAGTGTGTGTAAAGCCAGCCAGCAATGGGTTGCACAAACTAGTGACATGCGCCTTCACATTTAAGGGGCGGTGTGCGCTACCTGATCAGCTCAGGTATGTGAAAAATATTCTTAGTTAGTAAATATGTCACAACCTTTTAATAAAGTTTAGTGGTACATTTTAGAAATGTGTACATTTTCCTTTGTTTTTAAGCGATTTTCATCCAGTTAAATCAAGCGCTTTTCACGTTAAATTAGTTGATTTTATTCTGAAGGCAAAAATAGGAAGGCTAGGAATCCAATAAGTTCTGAAATATCCTACTATGCTACTATATTCTACTATAACCTATGCATTGTGGAGTGCCTGGACACAGACCTTGGCCGTGGTATATTGGCAATATATCACCAAGATGCTTTATTGCACTTATAACCCGGTTACGACAACTGAAGCAGTACAATGTGATTTGATGAAATACCCGTGGTATGCTGTCTCATAAATCATTTCTGGTTTGAAATTATATATATAGCTCTGGAAAATTTAAGAGACCACTGCAAGAAAAAATCTTGGTTTACTATTGATGGGTTTTTGGGTAAAATTAACATTTTGTTTTCATTCCATAAACTACTAGTGCCTTTATTTGCAGAAAATGTCAACTGGTCAAAAGAAAAAAAAAGATGCATTGGTATTGATTTTCTCCAGAGCTGTAAGTGGATATGTGAGCATACTTTTGCTATTCCTTTTCTGCAGTCATGATATCTATTGTACTTAGCAATAAAGTTGTCACTCGGCCTGAATACTGAGCCCGGTTTGACTCAAAGCAACTCAGGTGAGGCCCAAGGCCAGGCCCAGTCCAACATCACAGAAATTAAATATGCCCAGCCCAAAAAAAGCCTGATTAAAAATAAAGTTTATGGCCATTGCTATAGCTACAGTGCGTATATAAACCATTGAATATTTAGTGGTGTAGAAAGCAATAAAACAATAAATTAAACAAACCTGTCAATAAAGTAATAAAATTATGAAAATAAATTTTTAATTAATGTTTAGTATTCTTCCTTTTATTAGTATGTTCAGAAATGTAAGTCATGTCCTGCTTATTTTGAGTTAGTTGTATATTTTTATAATTTGAAAAACAAACATCAATTTAATTTTTTGTTTCAACTCTTCCAAACAGCTCACATTATTACATGACATGTTATTGTTGTCATAGCTACTGAAAAACTGATAAATTTGCTACATCTGTGGGACTCTAAGCTTTCTATACATATGAGACATGTATACATAACCTAAAAAATGCAGAGTGAGCTGTGATTCTAATCCACCCTCTATTTTATTTGAAGGGATATAACGAAGGGCTGAGTGTACAAGCCATGTACCTCACATTATTATGTATCATGTTATTGTTATCAGAGCTATTGTGAAATGTATACAGTATTTAAACAAATAATTGGACTTGTGAACAGTGATTGTAATCCACTTTTTTGGGGGGGCCAAAACATTCTGCCAGCGGGATGCTGATCCCTAAGAGGTTAATGTGTGAGATGGAGACATCGTGCCTCAAAGCCGACGATGGTCTTTCTATTTCACAAGAAATATCACAGACAGAAAGAAGGAAGTGAAAATGACAAAATAACAAATTTACAATGATGTAGGACATCATCCTGCATGAAACAACCATTTTTGGAGTTGGGATTTAGCTGGGTTTTAAACACGTATATAAATCTAGTTAGAAATTAGTGCAGCATTTTGCTGTTGACTTGTTTGTATGGCCCCCAAACATTGCACACTGAACCAGGAGCCCTGGGGCCTTGACAATATCCAATAACAAGCATTATTCATCATGTTTTACATGCTTTTACACATAAAAAACAACAAATTATACATATGTTCTTAATTTTTTTGGGATACATACATAGATTCTATAATTGTATCATACAGTCATACATAGATTGACTGCAAAATGTAATGTTACTTACTGGAAGAAGTGAACGCCATAGCCACGCCCTAAACGCCCCTTTGCTTTATCGCCAATTTTAAAATCAATGAGACCATAATTCAAAAAATATACATCATGATAAATTGCAGAAAAAATATTATTACCTCAGTAAAATCAAGTATATTATATCTCTTATTCTCATAGATTATTACAGAAAACGAGCTCTTTTGCAACCAAGCGTATCGCCCCCAGCTGGAATTTAGATAGAATGCAAGTTTAAGAAACTTCCTCATTTGCGTAGATTTGCCAAACCGGATGCTCACCCTGTGGATAAATATATAAAAAACATACAATTCAATGACCCAGGGTGTTTGATTTTATTCATCCATGTTGTAGCCATGGGTCTTCTGAATCTAAAATCATAAGGCACTTCCCTGTAGGTCAAAGTATGACCTTTCCAGAGGCCAAAAAGTAAACATTGTGCCAGGTGACTTAAGCCCCCCAAGACCCTGGAGGTTTAACCTGAATCGAGCTCTGATTGTGAAATTCTGCCTGAAACATATACCCAAAGTTAACCGCTTGTTACACTGGACCTGAAGCAAGGAGAAACCTCTACTTGATATTTTTTGAAAGGAAAGACTTTGAAATTTGTGAATGTAAAAATAATTTAGAATAAGTGTACACAGTGAATCTGGCACAAGATGAAAGAAAATACATGTTTTTTTTCATTTTTTCTACATCGTCTTTTAAATGTAGATGAAAAGCGATATGTTGAGAATGCGTCCTGGAAGCACTTCTAATCATACTCCACAAGGGAAAACAACATATGTCAAACATTTAAGAATAGAGCTATTGACTATTTTGTATGAGGACCCCAAGTGTCCTTCATGATTGTGCCTAAGTGTCCCTAAGTGTCCCCAACAGGGATGCTCATATTGTTATAAATTATTTAACGGTTTAAACAGTTTTTTATATTTTTTACGTATATATAGCCTATATTTGTTAAATCACGTGGCGCGTTGACACGCGTAACCAGAGCCTGGCGCTTTGTTTTGAAAGGTGGGGAGATATAGGTAATGAGGAGGTAAATATACCGGCTGCCTGTTTTGCGTCTGCAATGCGTTCTTCATTTAAAATGACAACCCTTGGACATTTATGATGACTGTGATATAAACTTGCGATAAAAATTTTTCATGTACAGAAACGTATAACGCTATCGTATTGGGAAGCATATATTATTTTATCTGCTATAATTCATCATGCTCCTAATACATTATAGCCAACATAATAATGTTACCTTAAAAACAAAACACACAGTGATTGAAAACACGCACTTTATTTTCAGAGAGGACCGCAATGGTCATTTCAATGGAATGGGTGCGCTCGGCAGATATTGTAAGTAACATAACGCATAGCAAGCGTTATCAACATTTTGTTTTCTGTTAATGAAATATAGCCCTTATTTGCAGTATTGTCACTAGGGATGGGCATGATTAATCGACAATCGACAATTGATCATTAAGAATTTCGTCGATCAAGTTCAATTGTTATCGATTAAACTAATGCAGGTTGCGTTGCGTATACGTTTTTTAAAGTAATTAGGCCTAAATGAATTTCCCTGTGTGGCAGCAATTAAAATTATACCACCCAAGGGCAATAATCAGTTACCTGCAAGTTTACATTTTGATTTCAAAAGTATTCATGACAAGGAATCAGGTTCCCCGGGCAGAGTACGTGAGTGGCATCGGCCCAGAAGAATCTTGCTCAATATCGCTCAAGTAGCCTACCGCTCCAGTCGCGCTCACTTCAGATGGTCAGGACATGCCCAGCATAATGAGCCTCTACGTGTGTAGGTTACTTCCCTGACTGATGAGTCTTTATGGAATATGAAAAGATAGGCTCTGTTGCAAGCACGAAATGGTATGCGTGCACATGCGAAAAGAAAGTAACGAGGTGCGTACACTATCTACTGGTTAGAGCGAGTTATAAAACGAGCAATTAAAACTTTTAGTTAATTGTCTTTGTATTACATTATAGCCTATTTTCATTGTATGACCACATGGAATCTTTTAAGTTTGTTAACATTTCAATTTATTGTCAGTCATATATATAAATATATATATATATATATATATATATATATATATATATATATATATATATATATATATATATATATATATAAAATA
>JACXGM010015716.1:0-21138 GCA_016801145.1 Umbra pygmaea
GCTTCGCGTTCAACGGATTCATTTGCATAAAGCTGGGAATTTTCATCTTTTCTGTCGCGCAACATTTTCTCAAATGCAGTGCTGCCTTCCCGGGATGCTATGCGGGCACGTTGAAGTCGCGTGACGTCACCCATAGGAATAGAGCGAGATGCGACGCGACAGACAGTCGTGTCGGAAAAGTGGATCCGTACCGTTAATCAGTCGGCGTCGCGTTTTGGGCGTTTTGGGCGTGTTGAGCGACCAGAGCGTCAAGCAGAAAAGTTGAAGTTTGTTCAACTTTATGGTAATGAGCTATGACGCGGTTCAGCGGCTAACGACCAGCAACCAATCGAAATATAGACACCCTTTGATGACGGTCCTGGAGTGTGTCATGAACCCAACTCTCCGAATCCGACATCGACGTCTTCTGCGCAAATACAATAAAATACAATAAAGCAGCACCAAACACAACAACTTCCCGATCATCCATAATGATCCAGTGATACACATTTGAGGATGAGTTCAATTCTTATTGGAAATATGTTCCCTCGGTTCCCTCGATTTAAGCGGGAATGACATTCATTTGCTCACGATATATTTATATTTATATATTTATATCTGGCCTTTCTAGGTGCTATATAGCACTTAAAGTGGTTCCCCTATGATTACAAGCCATGAACCACTTTTAGTGCTATTTAGAACCTTTTATTTTTAGAGTGTATTATCTTATGAGTCAATGATAAATACTTAATGATAAATCCAAAATATCTTTACTATGGCTTGTAACACAACCATGTATACAGACACTGTTATTAGACTGCCCGAACAGTACATATCCCTCCGCCTAGGGGGGTTACCTACCCAGCTAACAAGGAACGTAACTGAGACATTTGTGACGTTTCAATTAGGTCTCTAAGAGGTACTAAATGTCATAACACATTTTGGACATTAGAGGCACACTGATAATGTTTATTGTAAGTCATATATAGGTCTCAAATGTCACGTCACAATGTAGACCTTCTGAAAACATTAACAACGTTTCTTGTAAGTCATATATAGGTCTCAAATGTCACATCACAATGCAGACCTCTTGGGAACATTAACAACGTTTCTTGTAAGTCATATTCAGGTCTCAAATGTCACGTCACAATGCAAATCTTTTGGGAACATTAACAACGTTTATTGTAAGTCATATATAGGTCTCAAATGTCACGTCCCAATGCAGACCTTTTGGGAACATTAACAACGTCTCTTGTAAGTCATATATAGGTGTCAAATGTCACGTCACAATGCAGACCTCTTGGGAACATTAACAACGTTTCTTTTAAGTCATATTAGGCCTCAAATGTCACGTCACAATGCAAATCTTTTGGGAACATTAACAACGTTTATTGTAAGTCATATATAGGTCTCAAATTCCACGTCACAATGCAGACCGTTTGGGAACATTAACAACGTTTCTTGTAAGCCATATTAGGTCTCAAATGTCACGTCACAATGCAGACCTTTTGGGAACATTAACAACGTCTCTTGTAAGTCATATATAGGTGTCAAATGTCACATCACAATGCAGACCTCTTGGGAACATTAACAATGTTTCTTTTAAGTCATATTAGGCCTCAAATGTCACGTCACAATGCAAATCTTTTGGGAACATTAACAACGTCTCTTGTAAGTCATATATAAGTCTCAAATGTCACGTCACAATGCAGACCTCTTGGGAACATTAACAACGTTTCTTGTAAGTCATATTAGGCCTCAGATGTCATGTCACAATGCAAATCTTTTGGGAAGATTAACAACGTTTATTGTAAGTCATATATAGGTCTCAAATGTCACGTCACAATGCAGACCTTTTGGGAACATTAACAACGTTTCTTGCAATTCAAATATATGTCTCAAATGTCTCATCACAATGCAGACCTTCTGAAAACATAAACAACATTTCTTGTAAGTCATATACAGTGCCTTGCGAAAGTATTTGGCCCCCTTGAACATTTCGAACTTTTGCCACATTTCAGGCTTCAAACATAAAGATATAAAACTGTAAATTTTTTGAACAATCAACAATAAGTGGGAAACAATCATGAAGTTGAATGAAATTTATTGGATATATTGGAACTTTTTTAACAAATAAAAAACTGACAAATTGGTCGAGCAAAATTATTCAGCCCCTTTAGTTTCAGTGCAGCAAACTCTCTCCAGAAGTTCAGTGAGGATCTCTGAATGATCCAATGTTGACCTAAATGAATAATGATGATAAATAGAATCCACCTGTGTGTAATCAAGTCTCCGTATAAATGCACCGGCTCTGTGATAGTCTCAGAGGACCGTTGAAAGCTTAGAGAGCATCATGAAGATCAAGGAACATACCAGGCAGGTCCGAGATACTGTTGTGGAGAAGTTTAAAGCCGGATTTGGATACAGAAAGATTTCCCAAGCTTTAAACATCCCAAGGAGCACTGTGCAAGCGATAATATTGAAATGGAAGGAGTATCAGACCACTGCAAATTTGTTTCAAATGGCACATGTACAAGAAATGTTTTTTTGGAAACAATTGGGAATAAACATGGAACATACAACTTCCAGGAATGCTTTGAAAACATTTTTAAATAACATTCAGGAATGCTTCATTGCATCTTTGATAACCTTAGTATGTAACTTGGATATTCATACACATCCACTTAACCACAATACCACTTCCTGAATAGAGCTGGGGCTAATAGTGTCTGACACACACCACAGGTACACAGGGTTGCCAACTTTGGGAGTTTGGCTGGCGTGAGACTCGGTAAAATGTCAGTGCGCGCGCATGCGCGTGCTTACGCGCGGAGAACACTTTTGTTAACCATAATTTTAGAAATGTCAGTCCTTGTTTACTTAGTATAAACCGTGATTTATGCAAAAAAACTGCTAATAGAATGGAAAAGCTTATTTTTTTAATTCTGAAAGCGTCAAAGTCACGCCAGATGCGTGAGAGTTGGCAACCCTGGCAGTGTGCTCCGACTCCCAACCATGTTCCGAATCTAACACTCTGAACTTTTCACACACAACTGACGTACAGGTGCAAGGTTTTCAGCGAATCAACGATCAGAGAATCATGCAGTGAGAACGTTTTAGGAAGATGTTACAGCTGTGGGACTACTCTCCTGTTATTAATAAGCTGCGGTCTAGTCATCAACAGAATATTAACGGATTGAAAGGGGAGAACATTTGATTTTGGTGTGACATTTCTTGCGTGTGCGTGAGAGCGTGAGATTGATGCTGAAAGCGTGAGTGTCACGCCAGATGCGTGAGAGTTGGCAACCCTGGGTACATGTAATTGAAATGTAACATGATTGAATATTACATAATGGGAACATTTGAAGATTTTGTTTTTAGGTAAAACACAATGTTAATAAATAATGTAGCATATTGAAACCCAAAAAATAGTTTCTGGAACCTAGCGTCATTGGACATGTTACCAACGGGGAATGTTATTTTTACTTTCATAAATGTCATATTTTCACTTTTGTAAATAACATTAGGCAATTCAGGCACCCCCTTATTTCCATGTCTTGAATAGAGCTGAGACGTCCTTTATGTTAGTAGACACTACTGGTACGTAATGGGAACGTTAAATGAAAAACGTTATTTTTAGGTAAACATAAACGTTAATAAATAACGTAAGGAGGCATATTGAGAGTCCCTTAAAAGTGGTTTCTGGAAACCACCCGGAACGTAACTAACGTCATTGGACCTATGGTACCAACAGGGAACGTTATGATTTCTACGTTCAGAAATCTCTAAAAGGCGTCTCTTAGTAACGTTTGTAATTAACGTTATTTGGACATACTGGGGCCCCCACATTTCCACGTCCTGAATAAAGCTGGGACGTCATTTATGTAAGTAGACACTACTGGTTGTAACGTTCCAGGCTTAGAGACAGGCGCGAAGGTTCAATAATCCAAAACACTTTATTCAAAGACAAAATAATACTGCCGCGTGGGGCTTTACAAATAAATAGACGGCACACAAACAGGAACGCGTACAGGGAAACATTAATCGACAAGAGACAAGGGGAGAACACCATGACTAAATACAAACACATACTAATTACTAACTCAACCCACCCGTGACTAACAATTACCCAACCAATAATCAAAATGAACCTATGACAAAACTAGACACAAGAGGGCAGCATACTCATACAAACAGAGGGATCACAGAGACAACACTTACAAAACCCTAACCCATGCGTGACACTGGTACGTAATGGGAACGTTAAATGAAAAACGTTATTTTTAGGTAAACATAAACGTTACTAAATAACGTAAGGAGGCATATTGAGAGACCCTTAAAAGTGGTTTCTAGAAACCACACGGAACGTAACTAACGTCATTGGACCTATGGTACCAACAGGGAACATTATGATTTCTACGTTCAGGAATCACTAAAAGGCGTCTCTTAGTAACGTTTGTCAATAATGTTATTTGGACATTCTGGGGCCCCCACATTTCCACGTCCTGAATAGAGTTCGGACGTCATTTTTGTAAGTTGACACCACAAGTACGTACAGAACACGTTTCCACATAACCTTATAGGGACTAAATTTGGTACTAAAATAACTTTGTAGCGACGTCGTGGGACGTAATCTTGTTAGCTGGGTAGTTCCCACTAACATATCACAACAGTTATGTAACAGTACATATCCATCCGCCTAGGGGGGTGACCTAGTTCCCACTAACATATCATAACAGTTATGTAACAGTACATATCCCTCCGCCTAGGGGGGTGACCTAGTTCCCACTAACATATCACAACAGTTATGTAACAGTACATATCCCTCCGCCTAGGGGGGTGACCTAGTTCCCACTAACATATTACAACATCCCCCCTGTTTAGATTATACCTTCCTATACTCAAGAGACACATTTCAACATACATATCTGTCTGTGCATCAATCATGCAACAATAACTAAATTTAGTTCTTTGTTCCCAAACGATGGACGTTAACTGTCTTTACCATATGTTTCAGCATTTCACACAATTATCATAACTTGTGATTCTATTGGCAACCACTTTTTTATAATATACTGTATATATGTATATTTATCCCAACTTATTTACAGCCTAGCATTTTCCATATAGGAGTAGGCAAGAATAATGCTCTGTCTTAATGGATTGTACTCATTGCTAGACATAGTCCCCAGTTAGCATAGAGCTGGCGGGACACAGGCGGACCAGCAGAGGCAGAGCTGGTGGTCCACCAGGCGGTTTGCTCATCGTTTAACCAGCGGTCCACTGCCGGCCAAGAGGTCCACCGGCAGGTGAACAGCATTTTAGACCTTGAAAAATAGTGTAAAGTAAAAAAAGACAAGCTTTTTTCTTTAATATATATTTTAGAACTGAATTCAATTTTGAATTTTTAAATAAACTTAACTGTGTTTGTCTTGTATTTGAATGTTGTTGTAACCAAATTTGTAAATATTTTAAAATATTTTTCATTAGATAGATATCTAGAACATAAGCCTAGCCTAGGATATAGCCCGTATACGCAGCCGATGGACTAACTGGAACAACAGTATGAGTGCGTAGGATTCCCAGAGGACCTCTGTCTAAAACTCTGCTCACCCGCCGGAAGACCGCTCATTCGCAAACACTCCCGATGGCGGACCGCCCGTTAAACGATGAGCAAAAAGCTAGCGGACCGTCAGCTGTAACCGCCGGTGGTCCGCCAGCTCCATGTTTGCTGGGTCTCTATAGGGAGCTGGTTTGACCACAGCCCTTCTAGATCGTGTACGGCTTGGTTGATGGCTTCTGGGGACTGGCGCTTTCGATTCGGGTCCGCATGGTGGTGTGGTCTGTGGTTGGTCGCTGTGACCCTGCTGGTCCTCATCCACTGTTCGTGGCCCCGCGAAGCACTCTTTTCACAGTCTGTTGCAGCTTTGTGTTGTACGGTCCACGTAGGTGATTTCTGCAACGCCTAATTGTATTACCATTAGGTTTTTGAACAATGTAGCTCCGTGGCTCGTTGCATTTTTGCTGGACAACGGCTGGGTACCATGTCCTTCGCTCCTTGTTCCATACGGTCATATGCTGTCCAGGATGGAGTGGAGGAAGTCCTCTGCAACAACTGCGGTCGTGGTGTTCCTTCATCACAGCTGTCCTTTTTGCCAGGTGCTGGCGGTGCCCTTCTTTACCTGCTTCCGCTCGGCTCGGCAGTAGGGTGGTTACGGGCCTGCCAAAAAGCAGTTCTGCAGGTGAAGGCAGTTTGCTGTCAATAGGTGTCACTCTTATTTGTAGCAAGGCTATGTGAAGGTCACTTTTATTTTGTTATGTTTTCCTCACTATGGCTTTGATGTGTCGGACGTGCCGTTTCGATAAATCCATTGCTCTTGGGATAGTGGGGTGAACTGGTAATGTTTCTTACTCCCCATTCTTTCACAAGTCCCTTAAACGCTTGTCCTGTGTACTGTGGTTCATTCGGTCATGATTTCATCCGGTCTTCCAAATAGGGACATATATTCCTGCATATTCTGTGTGACTGCATGGCTAGATACTGGAGTGGTCATTTCATCCACTCGTGGATATTTTGAGTATCTGTCAATAGTCAACATGTAGTGGCGGCCTTTAACCTCAAAAAGGTCAGAGGCAAATAACTGCCAAGGTTTGAATGGTATTTCATGCAGTTTCAGAGGCTCTTTTGGGTTTGTGTCCTGGTGCTCTGCACATACACTGCATGATTTACAGATTAGTTCAATGTCGTCATTCATCTTCATCCAATAGACACTTTCTCTTGCCAGCCGGCGTGTTTTTTCTATGCCAACGTGTAGTTGTGTTAGAATGTCTTCGGTCATGGAGTCGGGAATGAGTACCTGTCTGCCCTTGAAGATGACTCCTGACTCTATAGCGAGCTCATCTCTGAAAGACCAATATGGACAGAGGTCTTTGGGTAGGTCTTTTATGCTTTCAGGCCACCCCTGATGAATGGCTTTCTTCAGCGCTCTAAGTCTTGGATCATCCGCAGTTTGGCTTCGCAGGTCATCTTGTTTTCATGGTGAGAAATTTATTATGGCGATGGTGTGCCTCTCTGGGTCCTCGAACTCTGTTTCAATCCCGTCTATTCGCTCATCCAGCTCAATGTCACCACTGTTTTCAGGGTTGGGTAACCGGCTAAGAGTGTCTGCCAGGACCATTTCTGCTCCAGGTCGGTATTTAATTTCGTAGTTGTATTCTTTAGTCTTAATCAGCATACGCTGGAGTCGGGGCGGTGCTGCGTGGTTTTGTGCAGATAGTGACAAGTGGTTTATGATCACAGTGAATGATTTTCCATACAGGTAGGTGTGGTACCACTGGATTCCATAGACTATCACAAGCATTTCATGTTCTATGTTGCTGTATCTTGACTGGCAGTCCATCAGAGTCTTTGACCCAAATGCAATAGGCCTATTGTTCTGTACTAGTGCTGTACCTAGGTCCTTCTGTGATGCATCTACTTCGAGTGTTAAGGGTGCGCTGGCGTCATAGTATTTTAAGCATGCATCCTCTGTAATGGCCGTTTTTTAATTCATTGAAGCATTTCTGATGGTCTGCTTCCCATATCCATAAGACATCTTTTTTTAGGAGCCCTCTCAAGGTGTGCGCTTTCTCTGCAAACTTTGGTATGTAAGTTCCAAGGTAAGTTAGCATTCCCATGAATCTGTGTAGTTCGTCCTTGTTTTGGGGGGTTGGCATAATCTGTATGTCCCTTATTTTTGCAGGGTCTGGTTTTATGCCACTCTCTGTGTATAGGTTGCTGAAGAACAAGATACTGTTCTGCTTTATCATGCATTTGTTGCTGTTGAACACCATACCTGTTTCTGTAACCCGTTCCATCAGGTTGATCAGGTTCCTGTCATGCTCTTCGGCATCTTTTCCGTATACGGCTATGTCATCAGCTATACTGACTACATCATCAAGCCCCTCCAGGATCTGGTCCATCTTGGCCTGGAAGAAATCTTGGGATATAACCAGTCCGAATGGCAGACGTCTCCAGCAGTAAATACCAAATGGAGTGCAAAACGTTGTCAAGTCTTGTGAGCCTACATCAAGATGTATTGACCAGTATCCTGCCTTTGCATCAAGCTTTCTGAAAACCTTTGCATTTGCGAATTTCGAATTCAGTTCCTTGACCGTAGGTATCTTGTGTGGGCATCTTTTCCGGCTGGCATTCAGTTTTTGTGGGTCTAGGCATACCCGTAAGGATCCATCTTTCTTTGTGCTGAATACCAGGCTGGAGCACCAGTCAGTGTGGTGTTCAAATCTCTGTAGAATATCTTGCTCCACAAGTTTGTTCAGCTCACTTTGTAGCTTTTCCTTAATGTGGATGCTGCATTTCCGCGGTGGGTCTATGAATGGCACAGCGTCATCCTTTAGGATTAGTTTTGCAGCTCCTTCAAAATTTCCTATTTTGTCAAACTGGTTTGGGTATGCTCTCTTCAGATCGTCACAGGATGTTATACTCACAGCTTTTCCCGTTTTTTTGTTTCCCTTGTTGTCCTCAATGTTTCTTTAATTGTGTCCACATGCACGGTCACAAGATTCAACAATTAACTTGTGGGTAATCCATCTATGGCTGGTCCTGGTACATCCACAACGTAGAACTTGGCGTTTATCCATCTGGACTCCTTGTGTTGGCATGGGATGCTGATGGTTCCCATGCAAGGGACCTCATGACCACTGTAAGCAGATAGTTTCATATTGTTTTTCTTCAGTTTTTGTATGTGTGCACATCCCTTCCGTACGTCTGCCTGAATGTGCGCAGTGGTAGAGTGTTCCCTGGTGCTCCTGTGTCAAGTTTCAGGCGAAGTGTGTGTCCACAGCCTGGTACATCCGGTGGTCTCACATTCAGTGTTGTGTAGGCCTCTTCTCTAGGCGTTTTACTGTTAATGCTGTACATGCATTGTTGACTGATTGTGATCGAGTGGAATTGTGTCTGGTACATATATTCTTCTTCTGGCTCCTGGCTGTCAATCATGTCTATTTTGGATTTATGCTGTATCATGTGTTCCTTCCTATTTGACCAGTGTTTTTTTGTGGTGGACGAGACTTGCTTCTTTTCCTTGTATTTGAGTTTTCTTTTGTTCCGTCTGTTTTTTCTGCAGCACCTCGCCAAGTGCCCCTTCACGCCACACGCAGAGCACTCGGCGTTGTATGCTGGGCATTGGCGCGGTTTGTGGTTTGTGCCGCAGTTCTGGCATGCTCGTCCCCTGTATATTGTATAGACTTTTCCTGCAGTGTATAGGCCAAGCTGGTTTAACTGTTCATTACCTGCTGATTAGGCTTCATATTTTCTTCCTTCTTTTAACACATCAGCCAAAGAATAGCCCTGAGGTTTGCTATATAGGTCATTCCTTAGTGCGTCATGTGGCGTGCTAGCTATTATTCGTTCAATCAGCTGTTCGTTCAACTCATCCTCTGTAAATTGGCATTTCAGCGCTAAGGTTCTGGCTCTAGTGACAAAATCATCTATTTTTTCATCATGTTTCTGCCTGTATTGCATTAGGTGGAGCTTGTGTATTCTAAAGTTCACATTGAGTTTCAACTGACCTTCAAAAAAGTTCCACAGAACGTCTGTTTTTCTGTCGTCATCACGGATCCCGCTAGCATTTAATCTTTTGAGCCCTTCATCTCCGATGCCCCGGCAGATCTTCCTGGCTTGTTTTGCTTCGTCCTGTATTTCCACATTGTCTAGGTAAAGACACATTTTCTGTCTAAATAGTGATATGGCCTCGCTCAGGTCCGGATCGGACCAGTTCATGGTCAGTATATGTGATGCCATTTTTTGTTCAGCGTCTGCGCTCACACGTGTTGCTCTTGGTAGCTATTTGTCTTTCCTATTTCTCACTCACCAGTTTGGCGATAACAATATTATCCTTAGACAATTTCGCTGGATATTCATATGAGATGCGTAGCGGGTCGTTCACCGCTGCCACCATGTAGTATTATCTTATGAGTCAATAATATATACTTAATGATAAATCCAAAATATCTTTACTATGGCTTGTAACACAACCATTCTTCTTCTTCTTCTGTGGGTTATTGGCGGATCACAACCAAGTTAAGGTGCATCTACCACCACCAAATGTACCGGAGTGTGAGACCGGTCACGGCCCACCCAATTCAACAAATTAAAACACAGCCCACTACCCCCCCCCACTCCACTACCTACCCTCCCCCTTCCCCTTCCCTTTCATCAGCTTGTGAACCATCTCCCCCGTGACGTCAGTAATACCCATAAACTCCTTAGCTGCACCCACCACAACATCTATCCTAGCATTCCATCCCTTCACCTGACTACAAACATTCACCACACTACACAGAAATGCCAAAAACTCAACCCTGCCCACCACCAGTGAATCCTTACCAACCACACACTCATGCTTACACTTCTCTGACAACACCAATCTGCGAACACCCAAACCATCCTCCGACACCGGGCCTACAACCCTCTCCTTCTCCACCTGCACACCAACCCCAAGTCCCCCCACTCTCCGCACCGCTTCCGCATACGTGACCCCATCAACCCTCTTTACCCGCTGTGCCTCCGCCACCTTCTTCTGAACCACACACCCTCCACACGCAGCACTTTGCTCCCCACCACAATTACAACACCTCACCACGTCCCCTACCCCACACTTACCATACTCATGTGCACACCCACACCTACCACACCTACCCTTCCCTCTACACACAGCAGCCACATGCCCCATCCGCTGACAATTAAAACACCTCAGTGGCGGTGACACATATTCCCTTACATAAAAGCTAAGAAACCCTAAGTGCACCCTACTCGGCAAAGGCCCCCCAAACTCCAACAACACCGTGGGACTCACCCTATCTAACCACAATGCCCTGCTGCCCAACCGTCTCTCCTCCAACACCACCCCACCCGACACAATCTCCTTAAGCTCCTCCATAGACAGATCCTCTGGCACACCCGTGATCACCCCTCTCACCTTCACTGCACTCCCAGGCACCATACACCTCACCTTACCCCCATTCAACACCTCCAAATTAAGCAACTTATCCCTCAGTGCCACACTACCCACCACAATAAGAACCCTCCCACCACTCAAACACCTAGCATCCACCACCTTCCCAACCTGTTCCCTAATTTCCTTAATGAGTGACACCGGGTGTAACAGCTTACCTGTCGGGGCCACAAACTCCACAATCACCTTTTAGCCCAGCTCCCCACCACCAAGTGCCGGCCCTTCACCCTCTCCCGAACTACTCTCACCGCCCTCTTTCTTCCGTGCCCGCTTCTTTTTCCTCTTCACATACCGTGCTTCCTCAGCCCCTACCGCCACTCCAGCTACACTCACACTCCCATCCAAGCTCCCTTCCATGCCGACCTCACCCCCGGGACAGCCGTTGCGACCCGCCACCATCATTGTAGTCCTCCCATTCTCCCTTTCCATGCCAACCTTCTTCCCCAATTGTTTCCTAATCGTAGAGCCTTACCGTAGCTGGTCTCTGTTCAGAGTGCTTGTCCTTCTCTGAGCTTCACGTCCACCACTTCCCTCAGCTGAGCTAACTGAACACAACACTCGCGCCGCACAGTTCGAACGTCCCAGCGTAACACAACCATGTATACAGACACTGTTATTAGACTGCCCGAACAGTACATATCCCTCCGCCTAGGGGGGTGACCTAGTTCCCAGTAACATATCACAAAACATAGTAGCACTTCGTTGCGGTCCGGCATAATTCGCATTCTAATAATAATATGCCTATTTGACCAGAATGGTTTTCTAAGATTTTACATTTACATAACCTAAATAATTGCATAGCCTATATCCCCTTGCATTTACCATATGGTCAATATCCGATAATTGAAAATTATTTTTATAACGTCCTTATGCCAGTCGAACCCGCATTAAACCTGCATTTCTTTTGTATTCGGTTTTTTAAAAGCTTAAGTCACAATCCTATTTTTGCAACATCAGATCGTCTCTTTTTATATGTTTTACCATTAACTTATGCTAAATATTCATCTCACATAGCCGACTACAAAAACGTTTTGCTTCAAGTGGGCATTTGAGAATGCGGCTCGACCACAAACTGTGGGCTCGACGGGAGAATAGCAATCTCGAAGTGATCTCCTTATGTGCGGAAGTGAAAATATTGCTGCGCTTGTGATGTTTATTATTAATAGTTTATTAACTTTTAGGCAGAATTATCATCAGCTTCATAAGCCTTGTGATTATACGTGTTAGTAACCAGTCTTGTATGCATGTTATATTTTACTGGCCATCGTCCCGTAAATGTCCCAAAGTCGGTTATGAACTGTCCCAGACATATTTTTATCGTCGCCGGGATGCCGTGTAATTCAAGCCCTGGGCCTACATAGTAAACAAATGTCATAAAACTGACATAACACATTAAGTAATCACACTACTGTGATTATCATTCAGTAATTTAAGTCATGGAAGGTTGACATTGTTATTGATGTCTTTGTTATGACAACTTGACTTTAACTGAAATAGTGCCCAACTACTCTTGTACTACTGCTAAAGGTGTAATTCAGTTCACATTGTAAATGTACATTTGTTTTACATTGTGTCCAGAGTGGCTTACAGGATGTACAGTGTCATCAGTTAGAGCAACTTAGGGTAAAGTACCTAGCTCAAGAGTGCAACAACATGTGTCCTGGGTAAAGTACCTAGCTCAAGAGTGCAACAACATGTGTCCTGGGTAAAGTACCTAGCTCAAGAGTGCATCAACATGTGTCCTGTGTAAAGTACCTAGCTCAAGAGTGCAAAAACATGTGTCCTGGGTAAAGTATCTAGCTCAAGAGTGCATCAACATGTGTCCTGGGTAAAGTACCTAGCTCAAGAGTGCATCAACATGTGTCCTGTGTAAAGTACCTAGCGCAAGAGTGCAACAACATGTGTCCTGTGTAAAGTACCTAGCTCAAGAGTGCAACAACATGTGTCCTGGGTAAAGTACCTAGCTCAAGAGTGCAACAACATGTGTCCTGGGTAAAGTACCTAGCTCAAGAGTGCAACAACATGTGTCCTGGGTAAAGTACCTAGCTCAAGAGTGCATCAACATGTGGCCTGGGTATAGTACCTAGCTCAAGAGTGCATCAACATGTGTCCTGGGTAAAGTACCTAGCTCAAGAGTGCATCAACATGTGTCCTGCTTGGCAATGAAACTGTCGTCCTTACAACTAAAAGTCTGACTCACAAACCAATCAGATTAGAAAATCAGAAAACTGAGATGTTCTCTGCTGATAGTAAATCATAGTGAATCCAGAAAAAACACAACACACAGCCAGTGGATGCTCGGTCAAAACAATGTGGTCTTTAAAAACAAGTATGTTCCCATCAGGTAACAAATGCAGGTTGGAACATGTTGCAAAACAGTAAAATCGCCAGCTACATATTAAATGCAAATATGATAGGGCATGTTGAAAACACAGTCATGCTGAGACCATCAACTGGTGAGACAGTTTCTTCTACAGTTTCCTACAGTTTGCCAATTCACAGTAATCATAGATTAAGCAATCCACACGAAGAACAGTAGAAGCGAGTCATGATTGGTTAGTTGTGGTGGCGGTGTCTTTCACACACAATCAGATGTTATTAGTGACAGACTCATTATGGGAACCACACAAGCCTGGACCAGCTATTCTCCCACGCAGATATGTACTGTATAACAAATCACCCCATCAGACCCAGACAAAAATGTATTTAATAATTTTCAACAGAAATTATCCTCAAAACATCATACATCCATTTGGAATGTCCCTTTCCCATTGCTTTACATATTCCCACACATACTGTTCCACTGAACTGGAGAACAGAAACCAACCTAATGTAGAGACT
Organism: Umbra pygmaea; assembly: GCA_016801145.1. Lineage (NCBI taxonomy): Eukaryota > Metazoa > Chordata > Actinopteri > Esociformes > Umbridae > Umbra > Umbra pygmaea. The sequence continues at coordinate 13,836 of JACXGM010015716.1, forward strand.
ATCTCTTGCCACTTGGCTCTTGGTATAGGATGCACATTTACCTCTAACCAATTTGCCTTCAGTACTGCCCATAGATTCAACAAGGTAATGGATTCAACAAGGCCTCAGTGATTTTGGTCCATATTGACATTACTGCATCACACAGTTGTTGCAGATTTGCCATTTGTGTACAGTGAATTTGTTTTCCTGTTCAAGAAACCAGTTTGAGATTATGTCAGCTGTGAGACATGGTGGGTTATCCTGCTGAAAATAGCTTTTGAAGATGGGTACACTGTGGTCATAAAGGAATGGGCATGGTCAGCAACATATACCCAGGTAGGCTGTGGCATAGAAATGATTCTCACTTGGTACTAATTGCGCCAAAGTGTGCCAAGAAAATATCCTGCACACCATTAAATCACCACCATCAGCCTAATCTGTTGATACAAGGCAGGATGGATCCATGCTTTCATGTTGTTTACATCAAATTATGACCCTACCCTCTGAATGTCGAAGCAGAAATCAAGAGTCCTCAGACCAGTAACGTTTTTCCAATCTTCTATTGTCCAATTTTGGTGGGCCCGTGCAAATTGCAGCTTCAGTTTGCTGTCCTTAGCTGTCAGGAGCAGCACCCGGTGTTGTGAAGGTTCCTGGTTTAGGTCAGGTCCACTCCACACCGGAGACGGAACAAGCACCCATTCCCGACACACACATCTGAAACGGCTGGTATGGTAAGCCAGTCATCATCGTGGGCCAGAAAATCATTGTGGTCCCTAAACACTCATTCTCTTCGGATTCGTCCATTGACAATGTCCTCTAATAAAGACAACGCTGCCATTGCTAGACGGGTTGTATCAATTTGCAAATGCTTTATATACCGTATGTTCTTACCTAATTGCATAGCTAATTAATATAATATTTTAATGAGACTCATGTGACAATAATATGTCAAATCATTGATCAATTACAAATTAAAAGCCATATCTGACAGCTGGTGGTACGATAGAACAATTCGTAGTGTAATGTTTGCCACTTCACTTCATTGCCTCTATGAGTCGCCAATGGACAAAAATCCTGTATAACTGGAAAGTTTGTATAAGTAATTGTATTACCATTTCAAAGATTTTACTTTACAATTTGACTCGTATGAATTAATTCAATAAATAGCATCAAACTACAATAGAATGTCCCACCTGGAGGCCAAAATACCATGGAAAACACCACTCTCTCTAGCAAATGTATATACCAAATTTAGTATTCATATTACCAGGTGTTCAACGACTTCTCCTTCCTTATATGAATGAATATACTGTGCTCCAACACTATACTGAATCGCTAGCATACATATAAACCAGTAACACAGCCATCCCTATACACATTAATACATCCATGCTATACACCTGTACAGCCCAACTTCACCGAAGTCTGGGTATCTACTCCCAGGTTTGGTCTTTTGCCCCAAACAGCCTCATACTTATTTACTACACACAAAATCAAACAATAAACAAACACTTGCACTTACTTTGTTGCTAGGAAAATGTTGCTTACTGTAAATAAAATTTGGTTATTTAATACCTATTAAATCAACGAAGGATGACAATGCTTGTTTTTTCTAAGTTTGTGTCTATATTTTAGTATTTAGGTGTTGTTCAAATTAGTTAACTTAACCTAGTAATAAAAGTACTGTGGATGAAAGTTGTTCATTAGAAAACCTGTACGGTATGCACTGCTAATTAACTAGCGCAGGATACACTCACCAATTTAACATTAGTACTCACAGTGTTGTGTCCTTCTTGTTATAGCAAGTATATACCTGATTCAACAGAATGCTTTCCTCTTTTAACTGCCTGCGGGTCCCAGGTGTTTCAAAATTCCATTCCTCTCCGGACTCATCTGCATAAGGGGAGGAGCAAGCATGTCAGCGAAGGAGGGACAGACAAAAATGATGTAAAAACGGAAACTGAGTGGTCGTGAGGGATTAAGACTGGGGTTAAAGAAGAGACATGCAAACAAAGTAAGTTAATTATTACATATACAAACAAAGAAACTGAACATTGCATGTGTGAAAAATGTGTTTTAGTAAGTATTTTCCTCGAAGCTTAACTTGGTGGTGGTCCTCTGGAATTTTTGAGTGATTGATTTGTAAGAGCATGATGTTCGTCATGCATGAGTAAAGAAAAACAATGTTCCGTATTTAAGAGTGCAATTCGATCTCGTTGCTTCAGTCGTGTTGCTCAAAGACAAAAAATAGATGCTAATGAGATTAAAAAATAGATTGAAATTACAGTTAATACTTCTGAAATAGCAAGAAAGTGTGTGGTATAGGCTTAAGAAGATTTGTTTAAGGTAAAAAGTAAAAATACTCCCCATTTTGGTAATTCCTACATAAAACCTAAATGACCAGGTAATAATAATAATAATAATAATTCATATAAACTCATTTTGGCCTAATATTATGAAAAAAGTTCCATGTCATTTTAATAAATATTAAACATGGTATAGCTGAATCTCATGCATGTATTGGTTTATGGGTGATTCTTAGACTATGGACACTTTTATGTACTTTGGTCATATTTTTTAAAATACATATAATTTTGGACAAATTCCTCTTTCTTTGTCAAACTAACAATAAAACCACCTAAAAAACATTTTATTACCTTTCTATTAGTTTTTTTTCATACTTTTCAACCTCCTTATAGGGGTCAAAATCACAGTTTTCTCCTTGTCGCACACCCAGACTTTTCAGCTTCACAAATGAAAATACAGTTTTAAAATATGACTTATCTGGTAACTATTAATATACCTAAATTAAGCACTCGTAAAATAATTAAAATACATTATAGTATTTAATGTGAGACCACTATGAATATTAATTTTTATACAAATATAGCTGTTGCTGTCACGTATCCTATATATATTTAGAGAGAGACAGGCGCGAAGGTTGCAATAATCCAATTAAGTTTATTGTACAAACAAAAGACTGCCACGAGGGGCAAAACAGATAAATAATATCTGAACACAGTGACACGTAACAGCAGACATTGACTGACAAGGGAGGGAAGCAAACACACAACCTAAATACTAAAGCATATCAGAGACAATAGGAAACACAGGTGCCGAATCAACACATATACACGGTCCCACACTGATGACATCATACCACCCGAACACCCGTAAGACACAGAAGGGACACCAGGGGGAACCACAGACCACAATACATGAGGGAGCATCTCAAAGGAACCATAAACTAAACCACCGTAAATATATACTGAAAAACACTGAGAACGTCAGACAGGACCACAGGACATATAACCGAACACAAAAGGGGGGCATTATATACAGCCCATACAGGGCTGGACGTGACAGTCGCACAGTATTCGTGTCATTTCCAACACAACACTGTAATGTCCCTTTAAAAGGTTTTTGTGAAAGATTGTTTAGGGGGTTTCTATGGAAATGTTCAGTGACATCAGAGCACATGTTGGACATGGAGGCAATTTAAATTTTCACCAAGAACAAAAGAAGAAAAATCAAGGTAAATATTGCTTGATCAGTTAATACATTTATTCTATGTCATTTCCAAACATGCTGTACCTTCAAGGGTGTTTTTAAAAATTAAACAATTTAAAGTTAAATAAGAGTATTTTGCATACATGAAATGCTAGGTATTGATTAAAAGCTAATCAGTAAAACTATCTTCCATTTTTTCACAAAAAACTACAGAAATGTCATTTCCACCATAGTCATTTCCACCACACTGCCCTCTGTGGTGGAAATGACAGCATGTGGTGGAAATGACATTCATGCTACAAAGTACAATTTATATGGATTGCAAGAGTAGATTTGTAATACTTTTTATATCATAATACATTACAATACTTTTTATATTTATATTATGATATTATTTTTATTTCTAAATTAATCATTGTCATTTCCACAACACCCTGTCATTTCCACCACCATGGTGTCATTTCCATCACTACACACATTTAAAAAAAATATTCAAAAAGTTCTCATTACACATTAAAAATGTATCCACATTTTATGAGATCATGCTCTACTTAAAAATTAAAGTTATTTATTTTCTAATAAGCTCTTACCCCGAACAATATTACATTTCAGAGTGTGACGATGTACAGTTCAGCATTTGGTCCTTAGGGCATTTAATTTATCTCATTGAAAAAATGTATAATTATTGTACATTGTGGAAAAACTGTTAAAACTAGTTACAAAATGATCTTAGACAATTCTTGAGTGGCATAAGTTATTCTATTTTTAAATAACAGCTGTATATTGAGATGTGGTGGAAACGACGTTTGTTCATAGCAGGTCAGAAAAAAAAATTAAAATATTAACAATTTCTCTTGTAATCTAAGTTTGTTCTCTTACAGACCTTAAAACTAGACAAATTATTTAAACTTATGAGACTGTGTTACGTGACTTTTGAACAAGTTTTTTTTATTCAACTTCACAAGGCTAAAAGTGCCCCTAGTTGAAGAAACGCCCATATATGGTGTTAATACAGTATATAGTGTAATAGATATTAAACACTGTGTTAACTATCCTCCAACACACCTTCATTGACAAACAACACTCCTTCCATGATCTCCAACTTCTCCTCAATCGTAGTAAAACTAACAACATTTTTCACAATGTTACGCAATAAGGCCTCTTTCACTAATGCTACAAAACAGTCTCATGTAAAAATCCCATGTTATGTGGGTTGTGTGGGTGATGTTATTTATATACAAGATTTCTTCCAACACTCACCCAAAAAACTAGATGTAGTCTATTACACCACCATCCACTTTTTCACCAATGCCCCATATAATACCCAACACTGTGACCAATAGACACTCGTAGATTGGCCTTCGCTTCAGACATGATGCCAAAACCACTGCTAACAGCTCATCTATAAAACCATGCAAGGGAATCCTCACGTTACTTTAATTCACCTCACTATATCAGTGCCTACCCAAAAGCTGAACTCCAACAGGTAAATTCCACTGGTCACACCTAAAATCAACTCTTCCTTTAGCCGTCATTTCTTTCAGTTCTTTGCAGCCATGTTTCTCTGATCGCTGTGCTGGCTTTTTCTCATCTGCTTTTTCTCAAATGAACATATTTATATGCATATAAATGGATCATTACACTCACATGATTACCCTGTAACATAATTAACGTGTAACATGATTAACCACTCCTAAGTAATGTGTATATATGTGTGTATATATATATATATATATATATATATGTGTATATATGTATATGTATGTATGTATGTATATTTATTTATTTCATAACAAGCACAAAATTTAACAAATTCTCAACATCAAATCAAGGAGCAGTGTCTGCATTGGTAAATAACATAGCTATGATATATTGCCATCTAGTGGTAGTCTTAATGAGTTTCACTCTCCCAATCCAGTAGTATGTCCCTGCATAACCGGAGGCTGCAGATTTAGGACCCCAGTTCTAGGACCCTAGTTTTTTGTGTTGACGCTTGAAACGTAAACATTAATAACCGTCCCATCTATAGACTTTTACTAATTTAGAGGTTTTTGTTAATTTAAATAAATGTTATAGACAGTGGAACGTTAGACAGTGAAATTATGTCCACTACAGGTTAAAATATCCAGATATTCAGTTGGGCTTCACTCTTTACTCAGTAGCATGTAAATGTAACAGAGTAATTTTTGGGTTTGTAGTTAGTATGATTATATGGAAATGAAACACGGACACAATCTGGAAACACCACTTGTATTCACCTCACCAGAGCCCGTCTACGGAGAGCCTGTCCACTCCTTATTAAACTCCATTGTACCGAATTTGATTGCAGTTCCACCAGAGTTTCACTGGGGGTGATCGCATGTGAGTGCTAAATGAATGGGAGTCTATGGAGCTAAACGGCTAAATTTTTCTCTTTCGCCTGATTGTCGTTGAGAAATCTCAGATTTGATTGTAGTTTTTTCAAGTTCAACATGGATTTTAGGTCGAAAGTTGAATGAACGAGTACTTATGCCCTTTTGATTTCTTACAGGTTGAGTCGTTGTTGCCCATAAACACGGTAGCATTCTGTTACTGAATGCTGATTGGTCAGTGAAGGACAGATTACGACCTGAGATCCTGCTTGATGGAATCTGAAGCGAAACCAGCCCATCTACCGGCATTCGCTGATAATGTTAAGGTGGGCTTTTTCGCCCACGTTTTTTATCTTGTCTGCAGCAAAAGTGCTGGCCCTTTCATTTTCCTGTCGTTTTGTATGTACTGTGAAATCTACATGGGAAATAAACTGAATTTGAGTACTTGTATTATTCTTGTGTTCAGGAACACAAGATACATGGTACAATATTGCCACCTTAAAAAACAGCCCATGTCCTGCTCAAGTGCTAAATATCAATACAAATGAGAACAATGCCTCGCAGATGTGCTATAATAAATTGTTCTAATAGTGGGAAAGGGTTGTCCTATTTCTCATTTCCCAAGGATGAAAAAATTTAACACTTTCACTCACTAATCTTCTGTAGCTGGATTCGCCCTGTATTGGCGAAGTACATATAGCTGAAAGCCAGCTGATGGCTAGCTGATAGCTAACCGATAGCAGCTATGTCACCGAGCCTACCTGACCCCAAAGACCATTAAAACTGTGTCTGTATGTAAAGAAATATGTGAATATTGCGGCGTGGTCTTTAAAACATTAGCAAACCAAAACTCTTTCTAGAACGTGTATTGACAGGGGGAAGCCAAAGCCTGTTTACTTATTAGACAGGTTTTTTTTCTCAAAACCAAGAATGCAAAGAACGACTTGTGTACTTGGGGAGAACGATCTTGCTAGTTGTTCTTGGAAGAATGAACTCACAAAACGACGAGCACACAAAACGCTGCTGACAGTTTGAGACGATGTGATCTATTGCTGGTATTGCGCAATAATACCCCCGCACAGACGATGTCTGCAGTACCCAAACATAACGACAATAACAACCAGGCTTTTTCAGAACGGCAATTGCTATTTTAGCATTTGTCTCTGACTATGTTCGTACATGATCTTAAAGTTGACATAAATCAGCACTTAACTTTAATAATAATAATAATAATAATAAATTCAATTTGTATTGCACTTTATACTAAAATAATCTCAAAGTGCTACAGGGCATATAGTAAAAATAAGTCAATAATAAAAATAAAAGATCAGGTCAATTAAATAATTTGAAGGAAAACCCATAAAATTTAGTAAAAAGCCTTTTTAAAAAGATATGTTTTTAGGTTTCGTTTAAAAACATCAGTAGTTTGTTTGGCCCTCAGATGGTCAGGGAGGGCGTTCCAC
>JACXGM010015717.1:0-21075 GCA_016801145.1 Umbra pygmaea
TCTATGGTATTAAGAGTTACTAGCTAGCTAGCAGTACTGCTTAATTTCCTGGACCTAGCATGCGATCTGAAGCTGTCACGCAACCCAACTCATTCACTCTTTATATAATTACAAGTAGTTAGATAACTACATCAGCCAATTCTTTAGCTGATGTAGTTATTATTATCTTAAAGTTACTGTTAGCTACAACTAGTTAGCTATTTTAAGTAGTTGGCTAGTAAATGCAGATAGCTGATGATCAAGATATAGACAAATATAGCTCGCTACCCACTGATAAGGACACAGCTTGCCACCAACTTTAGTATCAATACAGCCAGGGCAATCTGCAATGCAAATGTATGTAATTACTGTACACCACAAAATTCTATATATTATCAAGAGTTGCCCGGTCTGACGGAATGTGGAACCTGGAGCTGAAAAAGGAAAGACAGAGACACAAGGTTTGTAAAAGTTTGTGTCTTATCTTCATTTTTTTTATATTTTAATATGAGTTAGAGGCTATGAGATGAATATACACTATATAACCAAATGTATGTGGACACCTCATTATCACACCAATATTAGCTTGTTGAACATCCTATTCCAAAACCTCAGGCAGTAGAGAGTCCCCCTCCTTTGTTCCTTTCACAGCTGCCACTCTTCTGGGAAGGCTTTCCGCAAAATTTTGGACTGACTCTGTTTGAATTTTTGCTCATTAAGCCAAAATACATTTTTATTTACTCAGACACTGATTCATGATGAGAAGGCCTGGCTTTCAATCACAGTTCAAATTAATCTCAAAGGTGTTCAGTAGGGATAAGGTGCAGGGCTCTGTGCAGGCCACTGGAGATCCTAAGCACCAAAGTTGTCAAACCATGTCTTTATGGGCCCCGATTTCTGCACGGGGCACAGTCATGCTGGAACAGGAAAGGGCCTCCCCCAAACTGTTGACCCAAAGTTGGAAGCACCCAATTGTCTAAAATGACTCTGTGTCCTATAAGCATTAAGATGACATTTGACTTGAACTAAGGGGCCTAGCACAAACCCTAAAAAACAGGCCCATACCTACATACCATGTGTACATACTTTTGGCTATATAGACTAGTGTATGCACTGTACAAGATGTAGATGGTGAAATAACCTGAATTAATCCAAACACAGCCTAGTTTAGTTGCTCCTAATGTGAACAATTTTAAGGACAACAGCATTTTCAATCAATTATTATTATTTTCTTTTTCATTATATTTTTACATGTAAAATAATTATTAATCTTTAACCATTAAGGGCCCTATCTTACACCCAGCGCAATTTACTTTTTACACAAACGCATGTATCATTCCTATCTTACACCCAACGCATATGGGACTTTTCCCTCCATAGACGCGCGTTGGTAAATTAGGGAAAGAACTTGCGTTCGTTGGGCGGTTCAGCGAAAAGAAGAGGCGTGTTCCGGCGCAAACGTCCCCTGGTGCTATCTTGCAGTCCCCGAAAACAATTCCGCCACTGAACAGGAAAAACCTGGTTTAAAGTCAGTGGCGTGTTATTAATATGCTATTTTAAGGGCGCATGCTTAACCGTAATGTAGCGTGTGCACAACGCGCATACACTTTGCTCCTCTCAAATGCAGCAGTTCTTTATTATTGCAATACATAATTAGAAGGAAAAATATTACCACATGAGGAAGTCATTGTGGTGTCCGAAAATGTGAAAAATAGGTATCATTTTGTGTACACAATTTGAGTAATTGTGTACACAATTGAGTAATTGTGTACACAATTACTCAAATTATTCATAATGAATTATTTGCACTGATATACGTCAACCTCAGGGGAACCCATTCAATCAACAAGTATATACACACGTAATTTGCGATGCTAATAGCAAAATCACACATGTTAGACTACATTGCAAAAATATTACCATTTTGTAAAAAGAAAAATCAATAGAACATCGCCATTATAATAGTAATCCGCCATGGAACAAGCGTGCCTGCTCTTAAAGGGAATGTGAGATGACGATCTGATTGGTTTATTGCACGTTACGCCCAAACCACACCTATGACTAATGAAGCTACTTTAGACCTACCCATTTTAGATATGCGTCGGGCGCAAGAATCATTTATTCAGCCGTTAAAATAGCAACAGCACTCGGGACCCTCCCACAATGTAACTTGCGTTTTGCGTTTGATACTTGCGTTTCAGATCGTTAAAATAGGGCCCAATGTGTTTTTTTTCTGTCAAAGTTGTCACAAAACTTTGCTAAGAGTGTATCCTATCTCATTTTCAAAGCCAGAGAGTAGTCCCTCTAACGTTCTCATCCAATAAGGGTTGGAAAAGAAGACGAGGAGATAGGACACAAGGCTTGAGCATTTCCATGTTTCTTCTAAACATAATATTATCAAAAATATTAACTGAGCATGTGTTCATTTCAGAGTGTGTGGTGCTTGCAATGCCAAAGTTGTGGTTTCAATTGTTAGACAGGCTCAATATGAAAGAAAAAAAATCATTACAAAGTACTCAAATATACCAATTTGAATGTCCATTAACACACAGAGCTAATGAATTAAAGCTAAAAATAAGTTACTTGTGAACATACCAAGCAGATTTTATCATGAACATAAACTAATTTTGCCCAGTTATTACATTAACTTTAGTTAGACTTTAGCCTTTTTCCCTGGCATTCAGGCTAAATTAATACTTTAATTAAGATTTTGTTAACGTTTAAGTTATCTGGACCATTATTTTACTATATAGCAAGAATTAGTTGGCCATGATATCAATAGAGAATAATGTTAATGGTGAATATTCTTTGAAGCTGTAAAATATAACTTAACGGTAGCTTGTTAAATCTACCTTTCTTTTGTTGTCTTTCTTTACTCGTCTCTCCCTGCCTCTCCTCTAATGCGTGTAGCCAGGACTCTGGTGTCGCAGAAAAAGATGTTAGAGTTGCACCAACGTGTCTTCACTGTCAAACCAAAACCCTTCACAGAGTCTTGTAATTGTGACGTCATGACATTTCATAAAAATCTAAAGAAGCGGCAGCAATAATTTTGTTGTGGTGAGAACGAAAATAAGTATTTGGTCAATAACAAAAGTTAATCTCAATACTTTGTTATAAACCCTTGGTTGGCAATGACAAAGGTCAAAGAGTTTCTGTAAGTCTTCACAAGGTTTTCACACACTGTTGCTGGTATTTTGGCCCATTCCTCCATGCAGATCTCCTCTAGAGCATTGATGTTTTGGGGCTGTCACTGGGCAACACAGACTTTCAACTCCCTCCAAAGATTTTCTATGGGGTTGAGATCTGGTAACTGGCTAGGCCACTCCAGGACCTTGAAATGCTTCTTACGAAGCCACTCCTTTGTTGCCTGGGTGGTGTGTTTGGGATCATTTCATGCTGAAAGACCCAGCCACGTTTAATCTTCAATGCCCTTGTTTCACTCAAAACCTCACGATACATGGATCCATTCATGCTTTCCTTTACACGGATCAGTCGTCATGGTCCCTTTGCAGAAAAACAGCCTCAAAGCATGATGTTTCCACCCCATGCTTCACAGTAGGTATGGTGTTCTTTGGATGCAACTCAGCATTCTTTCTCCTCCAAACATGATGAGTTCAGTTTTTACCAAAAAGTTATATTTTGGTTTCATCTGACCATATGACATTCCCCCAATCTTCTTCTGGATCATCCACATTCTCTCTAGCAAACCTCAGACGGGCCTGGACAGGTACTGGCTTAAGCAGGGGGACACATCTGGCACTGCAGGATTTGAGTCCCTGGCGGTGTAGTGTGTTACTGATGGTAGTCTTTGTTACTTTGGTCCCAGCTCTCTGCAGGTCATTCACAAGGTCCCCCCATGTGGTTCTGGGATTTTTGATCTTGCGTGGAGCCCCGGATCAAGGGAGATTATCAGTGGTCTTGTATGTCTTCCATTTTCTTATAATTGCGTTTCTGGTGTCCTTTGACAGCTATTTGGTCTTGGCCATAGTGGAGTTTGGAGTGTGACTGAGGTTGTGGACAGGTGTCTTTTATACTGATAACAAGTTCAAACAGGTGCCATTAATACAGATAATGAGTGGAGGAGAGAGGAGCCTCTTAAAGAACAAGTTACAGGTCTGTGAGAGCCAGAAATCTTGCTTGTTTGTAGGTGACCAAATACTTGTTTTACCGAGGGTTTTGCCAATTAAAAATCTTACAATGTGATTTTCTGGATATTTTTTCTCATTTTGTCTATCATAGTTGAAGTGTACCTATGATGAAAATTACAGGCTTCTCATCTTTTAAGTGGGAGAACTTGCACAATTGGTGGCTGACTAAATACTTTTTTGCCCTACTTTATATGCCATACCAGTATAAGTATACTTACATACATACATACATATATTAAATGTCCATATGGGATACATTTAAAAAAGATTTTACCAAATATGTTATTGACATGTCATACCCCTACTTATCATCACATATACAGTACTGTATATAACATCACTATCTCACACATAAGCATTCATTCTTGTTTAAATTTGTAGAATAATTACTGATGACCCCTCCCAAAAAAAAACTGTAATACAGTCACAGTTTACAAGTCCATCGTTTAGGTTATATATACATGTTATATATCTACAGAAAGCTAAAGACACTCAGGAATGTAGCATATTTCTCCATTTTATAGTAGCTATAGCATAAATAATAATTTCCCCTCATAATGTGAGCTACGTGCCTTGTACACGTGCCTCAAATTAAATGGAATGTCAAACTAAAAACAAGGCTAATACCCTCATTTATTGAGTTAAATATAAATGTCTTACATGTCCTTAAAGCTTATAGAATCTTGGGATTCTAGCAAATATCTCAGTTTTAGTGTAGCTATAAATCCACAACGTTACGACTACTTAATGTCAGCTACGTATCTTTGAAAACAAATGTGTTTTTTTCACTTCAATGAAAATACATTAAGGAATAAAATCAAAGCTCACAAATGCAATATTGAAGTTATATATACATGTCGTGTATGTCCTTAAAGCATAGACTGTTGCGGTCATAGCAAATATCTTGGTTTATAAATAGCTATGACAACAAGATAATTATTAGTCATAATGTGACGTAAATAGCCAGTAACAAGCTGTTAGCTTGTTTACTAAGCTAGCCATTATTCTACTTCAAATGAAATTGAATGTCAAAAAGAAAACAAGGGGGGACTTCCGGTGACACCATGCTGATAGCAGCTTGAGGGATACGCTCCGTCCAAAATGTTAATAATTTCCTAACAAAACCAGCATAAAACCCGGCGACTATTAACAATTCTACCATGTCGACAGCTAGAGGCAGAGGTCAGTCTAAACAGGACTCAGCTAAGGATAAAAGCGAAAACTTGAAACAGCTAACTCTGATGCAATCTGATGCAATCGGATGCTAGCATGCGTGATTCCGAGCCGAATATACTTGCAGAGCTCGAAAGAATGAGAAAAGACAACCAGGATGGGCACACTCAGACCCAACTATCTCTATCACGGCTGGAAACGTCCTTCGTTGAACTGAAAGGAGAACTTATTGAGCTGCAAAAGAGAACCACAGAGGCGGAGGGCCGTATCAGTGCTAATGAGGATACGGCTAGGCGCCATGAGCGGGCCCTTCGTTATTTACTGCACCGAGAAATGGATTTGAACGCACGATGTGAAGATATGCAAAATTGTCTAAGGCGAAACAATCTGAGAATTTATAAAGTGGCTGAAGGGAGCGAGGGAAGAGATGTTAAGCTTTTTGTACATGACATGCTTAAATCTGTTCTTCGAATTTCTCCTGAACTTAACATCGTCATTGAAAGAGCACACAGAGCGCTTACTGCCAAGCCCAAGAACCCTGAGAAAGCCCCTCGTTCGCTTATTGTTAGGTTTCTGGACTTCTCAGTAAAAGAAACCATTCTAAGACAGGCCTGGGAGCAGAAAAAAGTTATGTACGTAGAAAAGCAGATCTACTTCGACCACAACTTCTCTCCCGAGTTACAGAAGAAAAGAGTGTTGGTGCGGGAGGCAACAAAGCTGCTAAAGCTTAAGGGCATTAGGGCAAAGTGTGTTTTTCCTGCACAGCTGAGAATCTTTATGGAGGATGGAATGAAGACTTACCCGACATTGTCAGACGCTGTGCTGGCACTTGAGGAGCTGGGGGTGAAGGTCCGGGTAGACGAGAGAGAGCGACTGGAGATGGAGCTGTACCGAGACAGGTGGAAAAAAGCGGGAAGGAGCGCCAACGGAGAATCAGCGACACTCGCCATCGCCGATTTCAAAGCCTTTTTCAACACTGATAACTAGTTTATACATTTGCCGAGTAATCTATTTTACTAAACCAGCATAGTTAGGAGAAGAAAAGTGAAGATTTCCAAAATGGGCGGGACGCGTGAACCACTGTGGAGGACCGTCAATCCACAGCAAAGTCGCAAACGACACGCTCTGGGAGTGACAGCGACACCGCACACGGTGTGTTTTTCCCCGCGGAGGACCAGTCACGAGCCTCCGTCCAAGTTACATCAGGACTGGGTCATTCAGGTTTGAGAACTAGTCAAACGATTGATGTTTGATCCAGTCGGGTATGTGGAAGCCTACATTGTTCAATTTTTTTGTTATGTGTTCATACGCAAAGGTTTTTTTTTGTCCTGAGACTTTTGATGGGCCACGGTACTGTTATTTTTTGTAATGATTCTCTTTATAGTGAGTTAGGTGAGATTCGAGAAAGGGTTATGGTAGTTGAATATATAACATAAAAACAGATGAATACTCTAATATGTGTTACTTATAATTGTCACATATGAGTTGGGGTTTTCATGTATTGTCTTTGTGATTCCTCTGTATGTGTTGTTCTGCCTCCCTCTTGTGTCTAGTTCTGGTATAGGGTGACGTCATTGTTTAGACACAGATGGGGTTAGTTAGTAATTAGTGTGTAGAATTTAGCATGGTTGTTCTCCCCTTGTCTCTTGTTGGTCAATGTTTCCTGTGGCGTCTTCATGTTTCTCGTTCTCCCCGTTTGGATTATATGACGTATTCTTGCTTTGCCCCACGAGGCAGTGTTATTTTGAGTTAAATAAAGTATATTGGATTATCTGTACCTCACTCCTGTCTCTACCTTCCTGAATACGTGACAATAATGTTAAAGGCTTAGGTAGTCCAATTAAAAGGAAAAAAGTGCTGAATCATTTGAAAAAACTTAACTGTGCCATAGCAATGCTACAGGAAACACATCTTTCAGATAAGGAACACATGAAGCTGAGGAGAGAGTGTGTAGACCAGCAATATAGCTCCTCACATCAAAGTGGGAGGAAAAGAGGAGTTGCTATTCTTTTTAGCAAGTCAGTGTATTTTTGTCACGAGAAAATGTTCAGTGACAAGGAGGGGAGATTTCTGATGGTGATTGGATGTATAGGGGGCATACAATTGACTGTAGTAAACTTATATGCTCCAAATGAGGACTGCCCTAATTACTTTAAGAATACTGCATCATTGATAGCAGTCAAAGCTGAAGGGATTGTTCTTGTTGGGGGAGATTTTAACTGTGAGAGTTATCTGAGACCATCGATAGATAGGCTCCCTGCGGACATTGGTCCAAGGACCAGGAAGTCTATAACTCTTCGGGCACTAATGGATGAGTTGGGTTTGGTGGATGTTTGGCGTTGCCTGCATCCCAAAGAAAAAGATTTGAATTTTTTCTCAAAGGTACACGGTAGTCACTCAAGATTAGATATGTTTTTGATAACTGGTGTAGATTCCTGTAGAGTGACCCAGTGTAATATTGAACCAATTACCATTTCGGACCACGCTCCAGTCTGTTTGATGTTAACGCTGAGTCCAAATAATAAAAGAGAGGAAATAAAAAACAGCATCTTGAAACTTAAAAATAACAAATCCCCAGGAGTGGATGGCCTCCCAGGGAAATATTATAAAATATTTGAAAATGAGCTTACGCCTCTTCTGGATAAAGTTTATAATTATGTTCTATTAGAGGGGGATCCCCCTCAGTCATGGTCTGAAGCGATTATTAGTGTCATTCATAAAGATGGTAAAGACCCTACTCTTTGTACGTCCTACCGCCCCATCAGCCTCCTCTGTGTTGACCTAAAGATACTGACTGCCGTCATTGCAAACAGATTACAAAACTGTATAAGACAACTGGTGAAACCTGATCAGACAGGCTTTATCGCCCATAGACAGGGGTCGGATAATGCTCGAAGGGCCTTAAATCTCCAAATAGTGGCTCAGAGAAGGAACACCCCATTGAAGCGTTTGATCGGGTGGACTGGGGCTTTCTACTACAGACATTGAGGCACATGGGCTTTGGTGAGACGTTTATAAGGTGGGTCCAAATGTTTTACAAAACCCAAAATCACGTGTAAGGGTCAATGGGCACTGCTCAGATTTCTTTCAACTGGGACGAGGCACTAGGCAGGGTGAGGTTCTCTCACCCTCTTTATTTGCTTTGAGTATAGAACCGTTGGCCGAACTGATAAGATCCAATCCTCTCATACAGGGAATAAGAGATGAGTCAAATGTTCAGCATAAATTGTCACTTTTCGCTGACAATATTTTATTATTCCTGGAAAACCCTCTCACTTCTGTTCCAGCCTTGCTTCACAGTCTCAAGGAGTATAGTACGATATCCGGTTATAAAATTAATACAAACAAATCCGAGGCCTTGATGATTGTTGGGACTTGGCCATTGCAGTTCGATAATCTTGTCTCATTTAGACACTCCAAGCAGGGGTTTAGATATCTTGGAGTAACTCTTACCCCCAAGACTACACAGCTGTTTTCATCTAACTATGATAAATTGTTAAAGGAAATCAGAACTGATTTAAACAGATGGGATCTACTACCACTTTCTCTTATGGGTAGAATTGAATGTATAAGAATTAATATTCTTCCAAGATTACTGTTTTTGTTTCAGAGCCTCCCTGCTGCTATACCACAATCTACTTTCAAAGTACTAGATAAATTAATGTCAAGATTTATTTGGCAGAACAAAAGACCAAGAGTGCGTCTTAAAATCTTAATGTCTGCTAAGGGAAGAGGGGGCTTAAATCTACCAAACCTTAAATTGTACTATTGGGCTGCCCACATAAAAGCTGTGGTGGCATGGATCATTCGTGATCCAGAGTCACAGTGGGTCTCTATGGAAGAGTCTTCTGTGCCGGGGGTCCCTCTCTCTCAACTCCCATTTCTCAACCTGCAGTTTCAGAAAAGAATAAAAATTGCAAATATATGGGTCATACATACATTGAAGATGTGGAATAAGGTCCAAAAGCAGTTGAAGGGAAAGACTGCTTTATCCCGAGCTATAACTATTAATGGAAATATTGAGTTCCTTCCATCGTTATCAGACAGCAGTGGCTTTCGGGGATGGGCTGAGAGGGGTCTCCTCACAGTGGATCGGTTGTTTGATGGAGAGGTATTAAAATCCTTTGCCCAGTTAAAAGCAAAATTCAAGTTACCCCCAAGAGATTTATATAAGTATCTTCAGATAATGAGCTATGTAACAAAACATAATGATTGGGAACTGATCAGAAGAGTACCTTCAAATATAGAGAAGCACTTTATTAAGTTGATTGGAAATGGTGGTGTAATGAAAAAACAAGTATCCTTGATGTACAAAAAATTGTTGGCTGACATGTCAGACAATACACTACATATAAAACAACAATGGGAGATGGAGCTGAATGTTGCCTTGGACGACGATGTCTGGGGTGACATTTGCTCTGGCTGTCATAAGGGTGTAGGCAGTCAGGTTTGGAGGGAGTTTGATTGGAAGACAAAAATCAGATTTTTCTGGACCCCGTTGAGATCTTGCCTCACCAAGAGCACTGTGAGCGACAAATGCTGGAGAAAATGTGGTTTGGTCGCTGATCAAGCTCACATTTTTTGGGATTGTTCTGTCATACATAACTTTTGGAAGGACATTAGGGACATTTTGGAAAAGCTACTACAGGTGAACATAATCTTCGACGCCCAAACATTTTTACTGGATGTCTTTCCGGACAATCTTTCCCAGGACCAGGCATTTCTTCTCCACCTCCTTTTAATGACGGCAAGGAAAATGATAACAATCTGTTGGTTAAAACCTGAGCCACCCACCGTTACACAATGGATACAAAAGGTGAGACAAGTTTATTTAATGGAACGGTTGACAGCACAACTGCACTTAAATGGGGTCCTGCTATTGACCTTCTGAAATAGGACTCATGCCTATGCCTTAAATTTTCTGTGTTTCTAATTGAAAATAATGGATGAAGCCCAGTTTCAGGACTAGGTTCTTGTGTTCACAATACATTTTTTAGGTTATATATATAAGTCTTATATTAGCTTAAAGCTTCTAGTAGAAATTGCGGTTTTAGTGTAGCTGTAAAATTCACAATGTTATGACTGCGAGTTTCAACTACATATATTGCAAACAGTAGTTATTTTTTTCTTCTCAATTAAAATCAAAATGCCAACTAGAAACATATCTACTATGCTCATTTTTTAGGTTATATATAAATGTTTTATATGTTCTTAAAGCTTAAAATCTTGGGATTCTAGCGAATATCTCGGTTTTAGTGTAACAATAAAATCCACAACGTTAGACTACTTAATGTCAGGTACGCATCATGAAAACAATTACAATTTTACTTAGGAAATATAGGTTAGCACATTTCACTTATGTTAAACTTTTACTACAAAATGTACTTACAGGGGTAAATCCTTCTTTTTGGTCATCAAAGGGTCCCAGTAATGACATAAAGCATAGTTTTCCCAGGTAAAATCCATCTTGTTATGTGAAAATTGCAATTTCTTGACCGGACCGTTACTGAATGTATTCATAAATAAATGAAAAACCTAGTGTATTTGAACAGCGGGCCTGCACTTCTCAACAAAAGACGGATGTGAAAAGTGTCCAAAAGCTCAGCAATTTTGGCATATACGTCATCCTTATGAAACAGAGATCTTAAAAATGTGCAAGATTAACAATTTTAACTGAAGATTGACAGAGATAATATACAAAAGATATGTGTTGATCATCTCAGGACCCGGATGTAAACATCACGGTGCATTTTTTCTAAAAATATAGTTTCACAAAAAATATAGTTTTATAGTTATACTTTACATGTGCACGCACGTCCTACACCGTTTTCCCTTTATAAATCAGAATCAACTCTAAATGTGGCGCAGCTTTTGCGGCTGCATGTTACGCCCATAATTGCCCATAAATAGTCAGTGAAACGCCCCAAAATTAATTGATTGAGAAATCATTTTCAAACTCAATGTGAAGTAGAAATTATTGTTGGCGAGGTGTAAAAGAGGAGGAAAATGTTGTTGGAGGGCACAGTGTGGCCATTACTAATGCCAAAAAGGCGTTGGAGTGGCAGAAGTTTGCAGTCGCTGTGAATGCAGCCTAAGAGTCGGACCATGGGCAACATAAAACAGTGGTCAGACATCAAAGTTGATGCCAAAAAGCATCTAGCGCTTCATCGCAAAGCCTGCCACGGTTGGGGGAAGATTAGTTAAATTAGTGAGCAACATGTCTGCATCATAAATTATTTGGATATTGATGGAATGAAAATGCTTACGATTAATGACAGCATTTTCTTTCTCATTCGGTGCTTCTGAGTGCCGTCAACATGAGTGCAGTCAATAGCACTGATACATTTGGGAAACCGGACATATAGTTGCAAATTGTGCTTTTGTGTTTGCCTGTTCACCTGCAGTGTACGGAAACTTCATGTAGGCTAATTATGCGACAAGCATATTATACCTAACACGTCTGGCATAACCTGGCTAAGGTTTGGCTGAGATAATCCTGACCTGTCAGCCAAATCCCTGTGGAAAGTGCCAGTCGCCAGAAATCATGTTATTATGAAAGGTGCCACTAAATAAAATGCACTATTAGGCTATTATTATTATCTTCTAACAATGCAAGATCAGCCATTGTGCGCCAATATATGCATTGAGATGGAGTGTCTTTTTATAACCATCCATTTGACTGTAGGCCAATCTGATAATCTACAGATGTCGGGTATTAATCTAATTGTAAATGGGAAATAGTTCTGCGTTAATGGAATTTTTTGCACCTTTCAAAATGGTTAGGATATGCGTCACGATGGAACACATTTAAAAATTAAACAAAGTAAAAACGTATATAAATGAACATTATGATTCTGTAGCTGATGACGACATATACTATGAAAACTACTTTACCCAATCAACAATAATGACTATCTATTTATTATCTATTTATCTATCTAGCTGTCAATCTATATCTATCTATCATCATCTATTTGTCTTTCTGCTCCGCCAGACAGAGACATCGACAAGAATATCAGTTTTAAACATGATTTTGTTCTGTTTACCTTATTATTTATGAGGATGAATTACATAACATGCCAATATAATTACAGAACATATTTGAGTGTTCTTTTTGCAAATTTGTCTTTATTTGCATTTACGTTGGCTACAATCTTGTTTTATTTCTGTATTTCACCACAGGCTGTTGATTGTGAGAATGGCTTTGTGAAATGTTCATATTATTAATGAGAGGCAGTATTTCGATTTCGATTAGCTACACAACTGTCTGCAGTTTCAGACAGCTTCAACTGTTTTATCCCCCTGCCGGCGGTGTCGCCATTTCTCATTTCACCCGTTTTTGTGCGTACGTATGGGTCAGAGTTGCCGTGATGGACCGCATATTTTCCCGTCAATTTTGCTTTATTAGAAATGAAATTTACATATCAAAACATTTCAAAGTCTTTTCTTTAAAAAAATATCAACCATATGTTTGTCCTTGCCTCAGGTCCAGTGTAACAAGATGTTAACTTTGGGTATGTTTTTATGGAGGACTAAATGTGCCATATTCAATAAATAAATAAATAAAAGAATAAATAAATAAAAGAATAAATAAAAGAATAAATAAATAAAAGAATAAATAAAAGAATAAATAAATATATAAAATAATAAATATATAAAAGAATAAATAAATAAATAAAAGAATGAATAAATAAAAGAATGAATCAATAAGTAGAGAAAGAAAGCCTTACCCTCCAATTCTATTTGTATTTCCATGATCTTATAGACACAATCCAAATTCGAATACAATTGCTATTGCTTTTGCTTTTACTAGGTGTATGTGCATGGTAAAAGCAAAAACAATAGGTTGGTTAATTCAAATTCAAATATAGTTGCTATTGCTTTTGCTTTTACCATGTGGATGTGCATGGTAAAAGCAAAAACAATAGGTGGGTTAATCCAAATTCAAATACAGCTGCTATTTCTTTTGATTTTACCATGTGTATGTGCATGGTAAAAGCAAAAACAATAAGAGTTTTAATCCAAATTCAAATATAGTTGCTATTGCTTTTGCTTTTACCATGTGTATGTGCATGGTAAAAGTAAAAACAATAATAGGGTTAATCCAAATTAAAATACAGTTGCTATTGCTTTTGCTTTTACCATGTGTACGTGCATGGTAAAAGCAAAAGCAATAGGGGGGTTGGACTTTAAGTTAGGAGGAATTGTTCCGATTGGACTGCGGTGGTGTACACTGAGAAAACATTGATTGGACATTTCAGCTGTCAATCAACTAGCAATTAGTTGCATTTTCCGTGTCCACTAAATTATTAAAAAATAGCGATTCTGTTTTGATTTACTTGTTAATGCATTACAGCATTGGCACTGGTACAGGTTTTGAAAATGTTTGTTATAATAATATCACAGTAAATATGATGCTCTAGATGAGTGCACGCCATCATAGTGAAGGGACGGACCGAGTTCAATGTACGTCGCGGTGAAGTTGGCTGGACTTTAGTAATTCAGTTGATATTCGATTATATCTTCCCCGTCGTTCGAGATTGACAACGCAATTCAGGTCCATGACGTGATCAGGGTCAAAGAAAGTTTACATTATTACAGAGTATCAAAAGCACTTCACCACCCATCCTATTGCTATGGTCTGTGTAAGGGACCATCTACAAATGACCGCCAATGGCAGTAGGGATACGAAACGTAGGCTATATATGGACAATCAATATTTACTAAACTAATTTTCATCATGACTGCATTAGCCTACTTCATAATCAGTGTATTTTTTGCTTGTAGGCTACTACAGTTCAATTTTTACTGAATATAGCCTAATATGGAAGCAAAACAGGATGGTTTCTTTAAAATATTAAAGAAAAATCTCTCAATCTTCTCTTACTGATTGCTGTAATACTTCCCAAACTCTAACATCTATGTACAGGTGAAATTATCCTGAAATGTCAACTTACATGGAAGCAAGATTCAATTTTCTCTGAGAAAAATTCACCAAAAATCAAATAAATTAGTTTTTCTCATTCTGATTGCTGTAGTACTTCCAAATATCTCACAGCTACCTACTACAGGTCAAGTTATCCTAAAATGTCAACCTACATTGAAGCAGAACTCAATTTTCTCTGGAAAATAATCACAAAAAATCAATGAAATTACTTTTTCTCATTCTGATTGCTGTAGTCCTTCCCAAACTCTCACTGCTACTTATTACAGGTCAGGGGCCTCATTTATAAAACTTTGCAGTGGCTTTGCGTCAGAAGTGGCGTACAGACGAAACATTGGACCATGCATTCACGTCCTATGTCGGTTTCTCTTTATAAATCATGACCAACTGTAAATGTGGCGCAGCTTTTCCAGTTTCATGTCATGCACACAGTTGGCCATTAATAGTCAGTGAAACTCCCAAAACTAATATTCATTGATTGAGATATCATGGCAAACACAGAGAAAAAAACTAAAAAAGAAACTTCACTCAATATGAAGTTGAACTTCTTTTTGGAAAGGTGATAGAGGAAAATGTGGTTTGGAGTGCACTGTGTGGGCATCACTAATTGCCCAAAATGCGTTGGAGTGGCAAAAGGTTGCATTTGCTGTGAATGCGGCAGCCTCAGAAAGTCGAACCATGGTGAAAATAAAAAAGTGGTACGATGTCAAAGTCGATGCCAAAACGCATTTAGCCACTTCCTTGCGAAAGTGTGTCTGCCATGGGTTGGGGAACATTAGTTACATAAGTGAGCAACATGTTTGCATCACAAATTATTTGGACATTGGGGCACCAGATGAGAATGATAATGCTTTCATTAATCAAACGCATTTTCATTCTCATTCGTTGCCCTTATGGCAACATGAGTGCAGTCAATAGCACTGATTACATTTAGGAAACCAGATTGCAATTTGTGCTTTTTTGTTTAACTGTTCACCCGCCGTGTACGGAAACTTCATGTCATTTTGCAACAACTCTATTATACCCACTAACACGTCAGGCATAACCTGGCTGAAGGTTGCCTGAGATATCCCTAACCTGTCAGCCAATTCCCTCTGGAACATGCCAGTCGCCAGATATCCTAGTGTTGCAAGTACTTGAAGTGGGACTGGCACAACGTGGTTTCTCTGAGTGCTCCTCTGTTACGTTGGGCCCAAAAAAGCACAGAAGTCCAACAGGACGGCCCGAGGAAGTCGGAACCAGCTCAAAAGCCACTCGTCCTCGTTTGCCGGCATGTCTTCTTGCTGTCTGAAGATACATTCCCTCCAAATGCTTCCATTTGACACATCTGCTAACAGCACAAGATCTGCATTGTGTGTCAGTACACATTGTGATGGCATGGCTTTTTATAACCATGCATTTGATTGTATCTGATAAGCTACAAATATCGGTATTAATCTAATTGTAAGTGGAAAACAGTTCTGCGCAAACTGAATTTCTTGCACCATTCAAAATAGTTAAGATATATGATGGAATGCATTTTAAAATAAAACGAACTAAAGGCATATAAATGAACACTATGATTCTGTAGATGATCATGATGACATTTATACTAGGAAAACAACTTTCCCTAATGGACAATAAAGACTATCTATCTATCTATCTATCTATCTATCTATCTATCTATCTATACCCCCTGCTTGTAATATTCGGAGGCATACTATATAGAATGTTTTTTACACATGATAACTACAGTCATTATTTTGTTCTGTACTGTTGTTATAGACCAGCTATTCCTAAAGTGGGATACAAAATAAATTGTGGTTCAACATGTATTTCAATATCCAAGCGTGCCTATAATTTATTAAAGTGGTGTTTTCACATCTGAATAGTCCAGTCTCACTGGCGAAAATAATCACCAAGTGTCTGCATGGATAAATATCACCATAAAGTCAAATATCAAATAGGTTAATTGGCATCCAACCCGATATACTATAATTGTTTGTCTTTATTGAGTCCAGAAAAAAAACTCCAGTAGGCAAATCAAACTATAGGCTAAACCATTTAACAAAGCTATGGGGCTCAGCAGACATCGTTTTGACATATAAAATAAAACTATTTTGTGGTAAAAAAAACATTGGGTTAGTGCTATAGGGGCACAATTCAGTATGATTATACAGTACGAGTGTATGCATGTGTCATACATTTTCCATACACTTTTGCGCACATAATTGCTCAAAGGTTCGGAATCATAATGAGTTTGTTTAAATTACATTACATATATGCCTTCCCTTCCTAAAAACGGTCAGATGAATGGTTACATATCCAAAATAACATAATTTACATTACAGGTCAAGAATTTGTAACATTTAGCTATTACACATGTCAATAGTTTATGTTTAATTCCCTAATTATATAAAATGAGAAAAACACCTTTGTGAAAGCAAATGCAAATGTCGCATGTTTGTGTTTGCATTTGCACTATAAGCATTGCAGACGTTTTGTGTAAAATGAGGATGTCTGTTTTAAGTTACTTTTTCCAGCTTATCACTTTTGTGAATAATCATATTTGTGAAGAATCAATGTACCACGTTATCTCGACGTAAGCCTTTACCAAACCCTTACCCTAACCTTAACCACTCAGAACCCTTGCTGTTATCTCGATCTAAGCCTAACCTTAAACACTATGAACCCTTGCAGTTAACGTCTGCATCGAGCTGGAATAGTGAGTAAAAAGGTATGTGTGCAACACTTCTGCATCACGCTGGAATAGAAAACAACAGAAAGCACCACTGCAGGATCCATTTTTCGGTAGAAATTCAATTGTTATAAACTTTAGAGACAAAACTTTCTTCATATGCCAGTTGCTGCTGTCAAGAAAAATTAATGTTGGCCATGATTTCAGCTGGTTCCGGGGCGTTCCTACTGCCGTATTCTACAGTACAACCGTGAACTGTCCGGGGCATTCCTCCTGTCATATTCTACAGTAGCAACTGTAGGTTGCACCCAGAATGCGTTTAAATATGATTGCATGAGGTTTGAATACAATGTATTCAGCAGGACAAATATCATGGCATTTGTTTAGGCTAAATTATTACGTTATGTTCTAATAGATGCCTACAACTGTTAAACATTTTCATTTGAAGAACAGCATATTTCTCAATGCAATACACTTTAGCAGAGTTTTACTTTTTACAGGTAACAATCTTGCACTTATCATTTTATACTACATGGCACCTTCTGTCATTGAACCTCATTGTAGCTTATGTTTCCCGCAGGTAAACATAGAGACTTTTCACCAACACTGACGCTAGGAACAAAGTGATATTTATCAATTGGGTTTTCCTACGGGTTGCATAAAACAGTCATGTGATTGTTTGATTTATCCCACTTATTTTGCATAGGAGCATTCTTAATTCTCTTCCCAAATACCAATGTAGGATTTTTTAAATGCAAGCTTAATAATATATACCAACACTTCTTAGTGATATTTTTTGGCCAGTGAGACTGGGCTATTCAGTCAAGAAAAAATCACTTAAACTGTATAGGCCAGTTTGAATATACTTTGAGTTTTTTGTGTACACACTAACATTAATGCGGGTACTCCACTTTGGCAATAGCTGGTTTTATATAATCAGCACGGAGTGGGTTGTGTGTTTAACATTTGTGTTGGGTGTTTAAAATTTGTATCAATGGTCTGGGCAGGGGAGATTACTGTCACCTTTCTACAAAAATGATGCACACTTTCTAAGGGTGCAGGCAATGCTGGTATTTGTTACACAAAACAAGACTTCTGCATGATTCTGCGTGGGTTTCCTCCGGGTGCTCCGGTTTCCCCCACCATCATCAAAAAATGTGCAGGTTAGGTTCTCCAGTCAGTGCCCCTGACAAAGGCACTGGCTTAGATCTGGAGTTGGTCCCCGGACGCTGTAAATGGCTGCCCACTGCTCCTTTGAGGGATGGGTTAAATGCAGAGAATGAATTTCGCTACATGTATGTGTATGTGAAAAATAAAGTACCTTTACCTTTATCTTTTAATGTACATGGGTGCACGTTAAAATCAGGTGCACGCTTTATGCACTTAAATACGGTAAGTTGACAATTCAGGATAATTATACCTGTAGTACATAGATGTGCGAGTTTGGAAAGTACTACAGCAATCAGTAAGAGAAGATTGAGATAATGAGAGATTTTCTTTAATATTTTAAAGACTGTAGTAGCATACTAGCAAAAAAAACTCTGATTGGGAAGTAGGCTAATGCAGTCATGAGGTAAATGAGTTTAGTAAATATTGTTTGTCCATAAATAGCATACGTTTCGTATCCCTACTGCCATTGGCAGTCATTTGTAGATGGTCCCTTACACAGACAATAGCAATAGCACTGGCGGTGAAGCGCTGTGAGCCTTTATGTCGGATACAAATCTCTAGCGATATTGTAGTTGTTTTCTCCTGATACTCTGTAATAATGTAAACTTTCTTTGACCCTGATCACGACATTGACCGTAAGTGCGTTGTCGTTCTCGAACAAAGGGGAAGATATAATCTAATATCAACTGAATTACTAAAATCCAGCCAACTTCACCGCGACGTATATTGAACTCGGTCCGTCCCTTCACTACGATGGGGTGCACTCGTCTAGAGCATCAGATTTACTGTAATATTATTATTACAAACATTTTCAAAACCTGTACCAGTGCCAATGCTGTAATACCCTGGAAATCCAGAGTTCTTGCGAGAGCACAATTTGAAATTGCTCAGCAAGTTACTCTGGCACCGAGTAATTGTGCTCATTAACTATGCCCTTGTATCCGAGCTGCACCAATCACATCGGTGTATCTCATATAGGCGTGCCAGAGGTGTGTTAAACAGATGACGACACAACAGCGCTGCGACCTCGTCATTAGTTAACATTGTAAGATCGCTATAGATTAACACCAGTTGTTTAAAACGACTTTGGCCACTACAATGAATGAGTTAGACTTGGCTTTTTACTAAAAGAGGAACAGAAGACGGCGCTCGAATCGTTCCTTTTTGCTGTGACGTTTTTGCTGTTTTGCGACCTGATACGGCAAGAGTTTTATCTACCAGTTAGCTCCGTCATAGGGGCTTAGCGAAAAACCACTGGTGATTGGTCGTAGTGTTATCCAATTGCCTACCTTAAGATTTTCAAATGCATGCTTGGTGCCGCCACTCGAGTTGGGTCATTTTCATTACTCGATGCCAGACCCATATCTCCTTCGGATTTGGGTCTGGATTTTTACAGGCTAATGCTGTAATGCATTAACAAGTAAATCAAAATAGATCCCTATTTTTTAATAATTTAGTGGACACAGAAAATACAACTCGTTGCTACTTGATTGAGAGCTGAAATGTCCAATCGGGGTTTTCTCAGTGTACACCAGCGTAGTCCAATCAGAACAACTCCTCCTAACTTAAAGTCCAACCCCCCCTATTGCTTTTGCTTTTACCATGCACATACACCTGGTAAAAGCAAAAGCAATAGCAACTGAATTTGAATTTGGATTAACCCACCTATTGTTTTTGCTTTTACCATGCATACACACCTGGTAAAAGCAATAGCAACTGTATTTGAATTTGGATTAACCAATCTATTGTTTTTGCTTTTACCATGCACATACACATGGTAAAAGCAAAAGCAATAGCAACTATATTTGAATTTGGATTAACCCATCTATTGTTTTTGCTTTTACCATGCACATACACATGGTAAAAGCAAAAGCAATAGCAGCTATATTTGAAATTGGATTTAAACTCTTATTGTTTTTGCTTTTACCATGCACATACACATGGTAAAAGCAAAAGCAATAGCAACTATATTTGAATTTGGATTAACCCACCTATTGTTTTTGCTTTTACCATGCACATACACCTGGTAAAAGCAAAAGCAATAGCAGCTGTATTTGAATTTGAATGAACCCACCTATTGTTTTTGCTTTTACCATGCACATACACATGGTAAAAGCAAAAGCAATAGCAACTGTATTTGAATTTGGATTAACCCACCTATTGTTTTTGCTTTTACCATGTATACACACTTGGTAAAAGCAAAAGCAATAGCAACTGTATTTAAATTTTGATTAACCCATCTATTGTTTTTGCTTTTACCATGCACATACACATGGTAAAAGCAAAAGCAATAGCAACTATATTTGAATTTGGATTAACCCACCTATTGTTTTTGCTTTTACCATGCACATACACCTGGTAAAAGCAAAAGCAATATCAGCTGTATTTGAATTTGAATTAACCCACCTATTGTTTTTGCTTTTACCATGCACATACACATGGTAAAAGCAAAAGCAACTATATTTGAATTTGGATTAACCCACCTATTGTTTTTGCTTTTACCATGCACATACACCTGGTAAAAGCAAAAGCAATAGCAGCTATATTTGAATTTGAATTAACCCACCTATTGTTTTTGCTTTTACCATGCACATACACATGTTAAAAGCAAAAGCAAGCACATATCAGTTTTCCTTACCCAAACATGTTCTGAGGGCAGAAACAATTATGATTGGTTCGCTCGAATAGCCAATCACAGCACAGAAGAGGCGGGAGGTCATTAGCATTTTCGAATTTGAGCTGGCAACGTATGTTACTAACACCTAGTGCGCGCACCATCAATCAAACAGCAGCGCGCTATTCGTGAAAAGATTACAGAAAGGTAGGTTTGCCACTATTGTTACAATGATTTTTTTTAATGCTTTTTTATGCTTTTAATTGACATGTTTGCACTGATAAAATGCAGCCAACATTACGGCAGCTATAGCTATACAGCAGCTAGCTAAAGAACCAAACATTACAGAAGCTACAAGTCAAAGTCAAGT
>JACXGM010015718.1:0-10842 GCA_016801145.1 Umbra pygmaea
GGTCTGCTCCCTCTTCTTATTATAAGGTGGGTCTTCTCCCTCTTCTTATTATAAGAATGGGTGGGTAAGTTTCTCAATTTCAATTTAAAGGGCTTTATTAGCATGGGACACAAATGTTTACATTGCCAAAGCATGAGAAATTAACAATAAACAAACTACATCAAAACAAAAATTCTACATAATTAAGTTAGATTACAATAGAGTTTAGGGGAGTTTTATATAGATTAAAATATATTTAAATAGATTAGATTTAAATAGATTAACTGTACCCAACTGGTAGTGACTATAGTATTTGTGTTCCACTATTTGTCACTTTACTCATGATGAATGTACACTAGTACAGTGGCACTTTACACTACTGGTATTTACTCTAGTATTCGTGTCTTCTTGCTGCTATGGTAGCACACTACCTTATATCTATCATCTCCAAAACTCTCCTGATCTCTCTCTCTCTCTCTCTCTCTCTCTCTCTCTCTCTCTCTCTCTCTCTCTCTCTCTCTCTCTCTCTCTCTCTCTCTCTCTCCCTCTCCCTCTCATCACAGGGGTTAGGTCACCCATTTAACCAGAAGGAAATCTATGGACTGTTGACCAAATTACCATATCCATTCTCATTGCGCATTGGCCATCACATAGTATTATTCAGTAGGGGCCTATAAAGACCTGCACATATTAAGCTAGTTTCTGTTGTATGGACACTATGGACTGAGCCCAACCACTTTAGCCCATTCTACTGCACAAATTTAATCTCCTACACATTAAAGATAGCACCGTTCTTTCTGTAACTTTTGTTCACAGGTACAGACCTGTATATATAAAGTCTCCTCTTATACACATGCATACCATAAACAGTGTATAAACCTGTTCAGCAACAAATATAATAGTTTACAGTTTGGGACTTATATACAAGTTTACTTTTCCGGATGAGCAGGACATTTCCTGCAAGCAAAGCTTGGCCCGAAATGAACTGATGGGATCTGGATGTGTATTTAAAGTGGGAGTGGTCCCCTAGAGTCCAGAGAAGCAGTGCTATAACTAGGTGAGCAGGGCTTACAACTTGTGATGCAACTAACTGCTTTTCTGTTTTTAGTGCTAATGCATCGACGCTAACTAGCACAGCTCTCTGGCTCCTGTCGGTATATAGGTCATAGAAAATCAAACAGAATCACCTCTAGCTGAAACCGATGATTTATTCAAATACTGGCAGCAGATCCTGCATAACAACAGATTGCTTCTTGGTAAGACGCCACATAATAGCGACGCCAACGTTGATCGTAACAAACACAAGTTCAGCGCGCAGCTTGTACGCTACACCATCTTCATTTACATAACAAACGTCAGGAGAAAAACCTTAGAATTAATCATTTAAGACAGTAACACAACATGTGCTCTGAGAATATTTAACATTTACGCCAACATTATAAGTCTCATTTGTCGACATCGCTCTCATTCGGAGCTGGGTAAGATGTGGGTGCGCCGTGAGAAGAGGCGCTGTGGAAGACTGTTGCTTCTCTGGAGGGCTACATGTACAGCAACAGGACTACACTGGAACATGAGTGCATTCTTCTCTGTAAGCGTTGAATTCTGGCAGTGATTGATTTTAGCTCACTGTTCCATGGCCTGCAGTAAATCGTGAACTCCTTTTTCAGTGTACGGGTGTCTCTCAAACACAACACTGACGCCAAACGCCGACTTGCAAAACTCTGCTCTGCTGTCGGCCGCCTGAGACGTCCTCATTTCAAATGGAATGAGAATATCTGTAGGGTGAGAGCAGACTGCCAGCCAGTCAGACGAGTGTGCAGCTTGGAGCCTGCTAACCCCTGACACAGTTAATTATTGCGGTGATTGAAAACCAATATTTGTTGACGTTGAAATATGGTTGTAGAGCACACCTCCTTTGATGACACTTTCTGGTTGTCCTCCGATGCAAATGAACGTTGAAAGACCAGAGAACAGGTCAGTTGAAGTTCCTCCACAGGTGAAGAGATAAATCACAGCTGAGGCGTGTAGTTATTGCGCTGCAATGTGTGCTTGCATTCACATGTGTACTCTGTGAACAAACAAGGTTTGGTTATGGAGTCCAACCAATCACAGCGATGACTTGATAGGTGCCTCAGGGTCGCACATGTAGCCTGACGAGGAAAGCTGCTTCAATAATATGCTTTTTTGATACATTAGTGAGTTATTATAGAGGCCTTACTTTTCACATATGTGGCCCTAGACACGCATAACCGGTCCAATGTATAATAAAAAAAAGGGCTTGAGAACATGTTGCTAGCACACGCACGAACACACACAGCCATCCGTGTGACAGTTTAAGCTCCAGCTTGTCGCTGTCTGACCACACTGAGAGAGTATCCGTTATTTCATTCAAGCCCCGAGACACGCTCCACAGCGCTTCACAACTTCTCACACCTTGCATTGTAGCAGCGCGGTCAGGGGGAGGGGGTGGGCCGGGGGCCGCCGTAAACTGTTTGCCCCAGTGACCACAAATTACAGCTGAAAACAAGCACGCAGTCTTCTTCAAAGGGGGTTGAGTGTGGGCCTCTTTCGGTGGTTTTACGACCCCAGCTTGAACCACGCAGACACGGCCGCTGTCCTCCGGCCTGAATTCCAAAATCTCCCCGGCTCCCCTATGTAGTGCACTACTTTTAACCAGATTCCTGACTGAAAGAAGGGCTCTGCGCAGGGTATGGGGTGCTATGTGCGATGCCCCTTGCTCTCTCTGCCCCTGCACCTGGCCCTATTCTCAGGCAGCCAGGATCACCTCCTACAGAGAGGAGGGAGGGACACATTCTCATGTACAAGGAGAAGATTAGCCCCTGATTCAATTGATTTGGGCTCCTTTTTTCCCTGGCTCAGCGAAAGAGAAAGAGTACTCCTTGGACTTCAAATAAGACCCCCCCCATCCCATCATCTCCCACAGCCTCTGTTCCACGCTGGTGAAAGGCAGAGTAGATAAAACTGAGGCTTGCGCTGTGTATTCCAAGTGCTAATTCAGATCTGATTCCACTAATACACTTGTGAGGCGCGTTTGCATTCTAAAGGCTTGTTTGTTGCATTTAATTACCAGCTCCTTTTAACTAGTAATTGGGAAGCCTGTCTTGTGAGGCCCTACTTAACTAAACTTAAACAAGCCTAATATGCTTTGCCCCTCAATGTGGCAAGGCTTTACCGTTGTTAAGTACAACTCGCCACCAAAGAATCAACTCAAATCACATCAGAAACAAATCTGATTTAAGCTAAAAATACCACAAAAAATATTGTGGAGAAAACATTTATTCTCTCCATGTTCACCAATCTTGCATTTTTCTGCCCTGTTGTGCTGTTTTAATTAACTCAGTAACTATACGGTGATATGTAAATGTTATTCAGTTATTAGCCTATTACCGAACCCATTCCTAAAGGTGGCAGTTGGAATTCATACTTCTGTATGTCAAAGTCTATCTGAGTGTGTGTGTGTATCAGTGTGTGTGCGAAGTATAATCCATATAAAACCTACACTCTATAGGCGGCTGTTACAGGCTGTCTATTGGCAGGCGGGCAGAAGCAACCAGCCCAAAGCTCATTGGAGATGACGGACCACCCACCCTGGGATGGGGGGGTTTTTGAGGCCCCATGCCTGCTTCTTTCTCTGTTCACACTGGCTTTTGGAGACTGTTTGCAGTGCGACACAACAGTGGCACAACTCTGTTTTTTTTCTATGGGCCAACTCTGTCACTCTCCCTACAAAGGGCCAAAGCTTGGCCCCGGAGGACTTCCAAACAATTTCAAGGATGGATTGAGGGTTTGTCAAGTGTTATTACACAATAGAAATGTCCCTTTTGTGTTTACTTAGCTGAAAAACAAGCATAGCGGAAACATTATTTAAGGAATAGTTTAGTGTCAACAGTAAACAATTATTATATTTTACTTTTTTGTTCTACCATTCATAAGAAATTATTATTTAGTTAGACTACTACCTACCCATGGAAATTTTGTCGACATAGAACATTGTTTTTAACTTAAAATCTTTTTTAAGAGAATACATGTTTAATAAAAAGTAATTTTTGCAATGTTTTTTATTATACATACTCCTTGAGAAAATTCATTCTAGAACATTTTGTGGCGTTCCATCTTGTGGCAGTTTAGAATCGATGGACCCCCTCTCCCCCTAGTGGTAGAGAATGGTTTAGTCCACACCAGTCATAAGATCAGTTGCTAACTCCGTACTTCCACACTTCTCATCCACTTTTGAAAACCCAGTGGAGTAGAAGGTCACAGCAAGGAGCCCCTCTTGGTTAGATTGTGAATACGGTGTTTCCTCTTATTACGCTATTCAATGTTTGTCGCATTCAGTTTTGCCCACTTTTTTACCCGAGTGTTATATCCAGATGTCCCTGATCAAAATGAAGTCCCGGAAGACCTAAACACCCCCCATATTTGACCTGTGACTGTATGTGAGCTCTGTTCCATTTAATGCAGTGCAACACGTGGATTGCAACATGATTCATTTCATAGGGATAAATTAGTTTTTGAATGTGGTGATTTAATTTCCATGTTGTAGGAAATATTTATGTATTAATATAGCTGGTGGCCTAATGGATCTGAGAGAGACAGTGTATTAATTAGTTTTTAGCTAATGGGCACAAACATTAAAAAACAAACTTCTTTACATTACAACTCTTATTAGATAGCATAGTTTTAAACCAACTATGCTAAATTATTCAGCTTCTGTTGATTCTAATGACAAAAGAGAATTTGTTTAGTAGAGGTGGTAATACACTATTCCACTTATTTTTGGCTGTGCATAGTTTCTGTTAATTATGCTTTGAGAATATTTAAACAGTTTAAGATGGGAATTCTAAATGAGGAAACTAAACAGTACTTTGTCTCATGGCCCCGTTATTGATACATGGATGGGACCAATCACTAAATGTTGTATTGGTGGGGCCCAGCTCTCATCTGACCTCTTTATTCTTTCTACTCCCCTTGTAACGTGTAAAATATGCTCTCTATAAACTTGTTTTTTAAAGTATTGGTAAGTAAACAAAACAATAAAAATATAATGTTGTACTTACAGTACTGATTACGTGTTTGTTAAATAACGGTTCATCAGATTTTAACAGACCAATGGCTGTTAAGCTGGGTAAAGGGGCGGGCTCCAGACAAGCACTACTGATTACGGGTTTGTTAAATAACTGTTCATCCAATCTTAACAGACCAATGGCTTTTAAGCTGGGTAAAGGGGCGGGCTAAAGGTCAGGCAGGTTGGACTTTTTGGTTATTGCAATATGTTCTCAAGGCAGCATTTCATCTTATTGGTTCTTTCAGCCATCCAATCAGTGACAGCAGAAGGCGGGGCTTGGATTATTTGAATTTTTTCGGGACTCATGAGCATAGTTTTCTCAGATTTTAATTATATCTAACCATACACCTAACCTTGACCCTAACCTTAACCACACTGGAGTGTTGACTACAATTAAATTGTAGTTATTAATTAAAAGTAAACCTAATGTGAGGTTGCCCTCTGTTTTGAATCAGCCAATCAAATAATTTCTGCTTCCAAGGCAGATTTGCCCTGAGAAGACATTTCTATAACTAAAAGTCCTAATAGCAAAGGGCAGACTGCAGTTAAAGGGCTAAAGGTGATCATGGAAATAGCTTAAATAAAAGTAGTTTTTAATGAATTGATTTAGACATAATCTGATGGTTTAAAAAGAACTGTTTTACATAGACTGTATAGAGGCTTTAGTGCATAGAATAACTACCAGATTAGAACCGGAAGAAAAATCGCCTCATTTTCAAATGCATGGTTGGAAGTACAGTCATCATTGTAGTGAGTTTAGAAGGAGTCAAGTGTGCATCTTTGTGGTGCTCTCGTACTGAGGTATAAAGAATCCCAAATCTTTACCCACTGTTATAATGTTATATTTTGTTCATTAGTACACTAATACGGCAATCAAGATGACTAATGTTCTTTTCTGTAGAGCCCTTAGAGTGAACTAGCATGCACATGCTTGATGATTGTCATGGTGGGCACAGATCAACGGCAGAAAATTGTTGTTTTTTAACAGTGCCTCTGCTAAATGGTCGAAATGAATTGATGGTACTGTCAATGCATGGCTAAGTAATCATTTTAAAAAGATTCCACCTTGAGATTTAAAAGTTCAGAGAGCCAAATAGATTTGAGCTGATTTCTTAGTTGTGCCAGGTTTGGTGTGTAGGTTTAGACATGTGAATCTGGCCTAAACATGTCCTACAGCGACAGGGTTTGAGTTCAATCTTGGCCTACTGCCTATGCCCTTCCCAGCTTCTTTTATTGACTGTCCTGTAAATAACAATAAATAACCCCCCAAAATATTGATCTAGTTTCTTAGTCAACCAAAGAAATGACAGCTATTTGTAAATTTATAGATCAATTAAAATGTCTGTATTACTCCTATCTAGTTTTTCAGGTTTAAGCGAGTCCTGCAGGGTTATTGTTAAACAAAAATAATATTTTTGTGATATGTTTGTATTTTAATGTATTATCGTTTATCTCCCATGGGCAGTATTATGTAATCCTCTTCTTTAAGCTGTGTGGTTTTCATATTTTCCTGTTAAAACATTTGGCACTGACTAGTTCTGTATATACAGCTGAGATATAGCCTGTGTTTTTACGCATTTGAGTAAAAATCCTCTTCTTGGCCTGGATCAGTTTTCAAAGAGACGATTCAGTGACAGGTAAAATAAATTGGGTCAGTTCCCTACATGCTATAATTTACTAAAGTTAAACATCCATAAAAGGTTAAAGAACTCTGACCTTGGCGATCTAACTAAGCAAGAAAACCCAATGATGTGTGCAAGGCCTAGTCGGGCCTAGACAGATTATGATAAAATATGTCTCAGCATCGCCAAAAATAACTGTATGTCATCAGTGACATATATGGGACCCGTATTTCAATAAGACCCCAATTTCTTTTGTACTAAAATGTTTTATAGACGGCTATAAACAACGTGAGACGGACAGCTTACAGTGTCTTCATGCAGAGTAGTGACAGTGTGTGGCTGTGCTCCAAATGGTTCACTATACTTTAGCACGCAATTTCTGACCAGTGCCCTATGTTCCTAGTCAAAAGTAGATCACCATATAGGTACAAGTGTTCCATTTGGGATGCAAAATAGAGACCTGCCTGCTCTTTTTTCCTCACACGGTTTCCAAATGCGTCAGTTAAAAACACTTTCCACCACAGTTAAAGCTATAAAATCGGCACATGAAAACTTATAAACCTTAGCAGCGCTTTGCCCTGACCTCTGCAAATTATTTTAGAAGGTTTTTGTTGCGGTATATATTTCAAAATATGCCATCACTTTTTTTTCTCCACAGTATTAATTTATTATTTAGTCTTTCAACTTTGAATTTGAGTGCACTGCATGGTGTTTGAAATATGCTTTAAGCCTAGTGTATGAATCTGTATGAGAGTATTTTAGTCAGGAGAGACTTTTACTTAAAATTTTTTGTCTTAGTTTAATAAGACATCCTCATTACATTAAAGGAATCCCTACCCCCCACTTAAAACTGCCTCTCCGACACAACCACACTGTATTCTAAAACATATCTCCACAAGCCTATGTGAGTGTATACAAACGCATTGTGCCAAACACAGTCCTGATTCCCTGTCGACAAACACACAGATTTTTACGTATCGTCATGAGAATAGCCTGCTCACTTCTATAATTCATAAACACTGTATACTTAGACCTCATTTGCATTAACTGTACATTTACATGTCTTATACTCTGATTATCTCTTCTTTTTTTGTGTACTTCATATGTAACTTTACGTCATCTTGCACCTTTGCGCTTTATCTTGGCCAGGTTGCCATTGCAAATGAGAAGCTGTTCTCAAACGACCCACCTGGTTAAATAAAGGTAAAAAAACATATTACCATATACCATAAACACATACAAACAAATATTACTTTACATCACAATACAAAACATTCAGTACTTGAGCACTTAAAAAACATACATCCAAAGTTTCTCCAACATCAGAGAAATCCCCAGCAAGTCCTCAAACCTCCTGAAACAAATTCACACTGTTCAAAATTTTATAGAAATTAATTTCATCCACTCTCTATAGCACTAAGCCTGTTTCTTCCCGTGACTAAACTGGTTTCTCCTTGTCAGTTTAGGCAAACAACAAAAATTTTACAACATACATTTAACTTTCTCCCTTCTGGAGAACAACTCCAGATAAACACCCACTCACAACCTCTCACCCACATTTTCCAACATGGATGTTAGCGATGTAAATGTGGCACGTTGAGAAAACACATGCTGGTCAGGCTCATGTAAAGGCGACTTAATACCACAACAATAAGGCTTGCGCTCACTTGGCGTCTGGTTGACTTCAGATCGCTAACTCACCTCATGCTGACCTTTGTGGACAACCTACTAGTTAGCGAATAGCGACTAGCATTTCAATGGGTTAATCTCAACCATAATCCAGATGCTAGTTGCTAATTCCAAGAGTGGTCCTAATTGCTGACATCCGACAGAGCATGTGTATGTACAGCTACCTTACCCTCTGATGGATATCCCCTGGGAGAGAGGTTGACAGAGAGAGAAATAGAGGAAGAGAATGCATCTAAAATCTAATGTGCTTCTTTTCTTTTAATTTCCCTTTTATCCATCTCTGTGTTTCTTCTCATCTACGCTGTTTCACTAACTCCCTATTTGTGGTAATTAAATATTAATAGCTGGTTTAAACATTAGCAGGATTAGCTGCTAACTGTTAAGGCGTCTCCAGGGAGTTGTGTTGGAGAATATTGTCGGCTACAGACGTGGCATTTGATGAGTATCGTTGAAGCAGGTTCACAAAGTAATTCACATCGTTTGGCCTTCACCATTTATCTTTGAAGGGCATTATGTTGATACATATCAGCAATACAAATTAAATCCTCTATATTTATGATTAGGCAGAACCTGAAGGCCTTTACTCTGGGCCTCTACCTATCTCTATGAGTATCTTTCAACCAGAAGAGTCTTGAGCATCTTTTCGTATGGCCTTTTTTTCTCCAAAGCATCCTGGTATTCGTTCATCCCTTTCTTCATTAGATGAACCATTCAATAGCAGAGGGTGACCGAGAGAGAGAGATCTGACAGCTACACATAACCCCCCGTAGCTCTGCCACAGAGGCAAAGAAATACAGTGAAGAGCCTTCTTAAAAACTGATACCCGCCAGCCATTGTACCATAGTGTTCACATACCATATGTCTGGGATACTTAGTCAAATATGGGCATCTTGCTCTGGCAGCCACTGGCCTAATAGTGTATTTGTTACCGTGCATTTATTGTTAGCCATTTGGCAGAACACATTCCTGATTCGTGGACCTATTTCAAGCATTTAAATGTGCATTGCCACTTCCCTTAACGCGGAAATCCTGGATTTATCCACAATTCCTTCGTGGACTTTTTGAATCAGCGGTTGGGTCGATTCTGTTTGAATTGGAAACTTCACCGTGATGCTAAGAATGGAAGTGGTGTGGTGTTTTGAAACAAGCCAACACTACGATGACCATTCCATTGGATGGTCCATGACTTGCAAAACAAACATGGATTCACAATGGGCCCAGTTGGCCAGCCTGTCAGTGGCTGGGGGGTAGGCTATACAGGGGGGCTGAGTATTGTATTATATTAATAATACCTTATTGTCCACTCACAGCCATCCTGTTTTTATTACCTCCAGTCATTTACTATCCCATAACGTATCCAGACAATGAGCATGTCCCGAATGGCACAGTGAAGTAGTGTAGGGCCTTATGCTCCGACTGGGCTCTGGTGTAAAATAGTGCCCTAGATAGTGGAAAGGGGGCAATTTGAGAAGCGCTGGGGGAATAATCCTGTGATAAATTATTTGCCATGCCCTTCACAGTTGTCATAGCAAGACCATAAACAGCATTTATAACAATCCAGACCCTCTTGGGCGCAACGGCACAGCGCTCTATTTAACATGCAGAAGAGATTAAGATGAGATGTGTCTGGTTGGGCTTAGAGCAGAGTCCATCCGTGACTCACACAGTGAGGGGTAGATGCACGGCCCGACATACCTCGTCCAGGTTTTATTCAACAGAATGCCGACTCCTGCGTGGAAAAGTACTGCCGACTTAAATATAATAAAAACATCCAATTAAGCAATGTATTGTGGACAAATTAGGTGGGCAAAAACCTTGTCCTGTTGTACTATGTGACTGACTAGAACCCAAATCGAAGTTCAGCAAACTAAAAACGTGAAGTGCAAAGAAGTGGGGGTGGGTATTCCTTCGGAGAGAACAGTATTTCACTCTGGTATATCTTTTGAAGTGTTGTGTGCTATGAGGGTCCGCCATCTTCCTGTAGCTACAGAGTTATTTTCCTTCAATAGAGGATTCTCTTGTATTATTAAAGTGTTTTCGTCAGCAGTGTTTGCTGAGACAATTTCTATCCAAAAGTAACAGAGTCTTTGGCAGTTGGAAATTAATGATTTGTCAGTGATATTTCTCTTGCATTTACGCAGTGAATAAACCATTAGACAGGAAACGGTGTAGCGAGTGGCCAGGAGCGGAATGGCTTTCTAACGCGCCCCAGATCCTTCCAGTGCTGCGTTGTTCATTTCAACTTCAAAAACGTAAAGCCCCAGTTAGTCACTTTCCATGCACGAGCCTGAACTGCAGCGCCTACCACAGTGATAATATTTAGCCAGTGAATACATCGCTGCCTACACACACACACCCACAGCCAAACACTGAGCTATCGCAGGTACCTGATTAATCATCATTAAGTCGTGTGTGACAATACCACAGAGACTGAAATGGTAAGAGCGCCCCCCCCATTCCCCCCGT
>JACXGM010015718.1:10942-21260 GCA_016801145.1 Umbra pygmaea
CACACACACACACACACACACACACACACACACACACACACACACACACACACACACACACACACACACACACACACACACACACACACACACACACAGAAATACCATCCGGTTTCATCACTAAATATTCTTCTATGCAAACTAGTCTTTATCCAGCACGATGTGTGTGTTTTCTCACTGCTAGTTATGCCTTTAAATTATTCTTGTTTTTTAAGAAGGAACCTCCATATAGCACACAAATATAACTACTTACTGCTAAATAAACCTTGATGGGAATGCCTGTTCTATTAATTGCATGTCTGTGTGTGTGTGGGTGTGTCTGTTACGAGCTAGCTTGCACCGAGGGCTGTGACCCACAGTGAACACGGGCCAAGTGGCCTAAGGGAATGACAGGTGGTCTCATGCTATCCAACATTACTATACCCCCCAGGGCCCATTCACTTCAATAGCAGAGAGTCTCGCAGGGCTAAGTACCATTTCATTTATTCAACATGCCATATTTATCCTCCTTCCCTGATTAATAGAGTAAGCATCAGTTAGTCTGGACTCGTTTGGTTATATGGTGTGTCAGTGGTCTGTCTGTGGTTCTTTACTAGGGGAGGAAAGGCTTGTCATAATGGCTGGAACGGAATAAATGGAACGTGTCAAACGCATGGCTTGACTCCATTCCATGAACTCCAATTCACGGACTCCATTATGTCCATTACGAAGAGCCGTCCTCTCGGTAAACACCAGCAGCATCTGAGACAAGAGATCATTCCGGTTATTGATTACTGTCAGTCTCAATTTGAACCCCGTTGCTAAACGGAGGCGAAATACATTTCCTGTCAACCCATTTAATCAATAATTTGTTTGTCCAGTGTTTTTGTAATATGTGCTTTTGACAGGCCTCCTGGTGGGTGTTTCAGTATAGTGTAAATACATAATGACTGATCCATATGGCTTACTAATCTCAGTAGATGGAAAGGGTCCTGTGTCTGTGTGTTCTTTTCCTCATTTCAACGCACTGTCCTTCCCAGTTCCCCACTGCTCATACAGACCAATTAATACTAATGTTTGTTGCTGAGGGATCTGTTCGCTTCCTGAATCCAGGGCCGCTTAATGTGTGGAGATTGCTTTGTAAAGAAAACAAAGGACGAAAAAGCAATTAAGTAGCGTAATAAAAGCTCAAGTCCCATAACATGGTACATTAAATACCTATTGGACTCCATCAATTACACCAAGCACCTACTCAAGCAAATTCTTTCATTGGAGCTTCTTTATCAAAGGGAACTTAGAGGGATAGCCATTTCCCTACACAAGCACATTCGTCCTGTGGACAGGCACCAGGCTCTTAGTCTCACATTGTGCATTGATGATGTTTAGAGACGATGTAAAGAAATGTATTAATATTACATTTTTTAAATAATTAGTTAACCTATTTATGGACATTTTCTACTACATTATCCACAGGAGGGAATGACGGAGCAGAGTGTTCTAAAGTAGTTAGTTGCAGTTTTTCTCAATTGATTTGGCACAATCGGCGAATGACTCCTGAACTTTGTCAAGCTATATGACGATATACGTGAACATTTTGTCATTTGTTCACATTACTATAGTCATTTGGCACAAAATGCATTGAGTGAGCCTTGCATATCAAAATAGTTTGCATTCATTTGATATCTAATTATATAACTCTCAAATGCAAGTACAGTATACACATGTTCAGTGTGTACATCCCTACATGCTAAATAGAACATCCAACAATCACAATAACCAGTCACACATATATTAGATACATAATAGTTAGGTGGAATTGTTGTAATGGTTGTCAGATGGATAGACTTAGGCTAGATGGGGAACAATTCAATATCCTCACAATCGGAAAATGGTTTGTTGCCCAACCAGGTTTTTTGGTGGAGTTTCTCCCACCACACTCCCCATTCCTGAATCACGTTGAGGAGTTATTTTCTGCATGGAGATAGAAGGTTTATCACCATCCTTACAACCAGATGTCTTTACTGGGTGCAATGGATGCCAGTTGTGAGGATATCCCAGCAAATAGTTGTAGGGGGTGGCTGCGTCATGCCAAAGTATTTTCCCTCGTTGCATTGAAATCTTGTGGCCACACGGAGAGGAGAGATTGGATGACCCATGAGGTTGATGAACTTGCAGCAGGATTTTTTATTGCACATATTGTAGTTCTTGGTATTTTGCTGTTGAACATATTTTTTGTAAAAGCTTTCTTCACGTATTCAGATGCCTGTGAAGTATGTACACACAATGACGAGAATATTTTGAATAAATGTTTTGTTTAAAGTATAGTGTGTGCCATGACTTTTTGACGTCAATACTATTCAGCTGCCTACATATACTGTAATGTTAGCAACTTGACAATATCACATGGTGCCTAACTATCACACTTTCAGAGTACTGTACACTGTTATTTGACAATATGTCTTTGCATTTTGACTGTCTTGGGTCTAAGCAATGACAAAGGACCCTTTTATTTTGATGACAGTGATTTTTTCATTGTTATACAGTATTTATTTACATTTGAAACATGAGTTACATGCTTTGATTGAGTGATCACCTTTTGCAGCTCATATAGAGTGGTGTGATGAATGTACTATGGGATGTGAAGATTGTATTTAGAGTTTTGACAAGTGTTCATTTGTTTCAGTAAATGTGCCAAATCGATTGAGAAAACTGTAATAAACTCAAAACCATGCTGTGGTTGTATGTATAATATTACATGTACCAAAAGCTGTAGAATAGGACACAACTTTACAGTTTCCATGTTTGTTTGTTTGTTTGTTTATTTGTTTGTCAACAGGATCTCCCAACTGTGACTCTTCCCAATTGAACTGTTTACATTCTGACAAATTAATGTTGTTGTACCGAAGTGTCAACAGTGTCAAGCTGTTGTTGTTGTTGTTGTTATGGTTACTCGTTTTGGTTTTAGGCTGCACATCTGTGTAGGCACTTGGTGACAACTGTTCATGTATAAAGGGCTTTAAAGTACATTCATTTGCAGGGACTGGATCAGCTTAATAAAAATATTTGATCACTTTTTTTATAAATGTTTACTTTATTCAAATGTTTGTTCTGTCTCAGTCCCAAATGGTCATTTTCTGGGGTCAGATAGTTTAGTTGTATTTGCAACGGTGGTGGCAATTCAGATCGAGCCTCCTTGCAGAGAGGATATAAGCCACGCCCACAAGCGTTTAAGCCGCTTGAAGGCGTTTGGGTCCACGGGAAAGGATTTTTCTCTATACAAGCAAATGCTAAATAAGCAAAATCAGTGACCTAGTTCTTAAACTCACTTTATTGAAATAGTAAGCTGATGAGGATTGATGATGTGTATAACATGATCGTATAACATTTTTTAAGATTATAACACGTTTCATGTTCATTCGTTTGCCATGTTGTGGAGCAGATCAAAGTATTATGTATGTATACGAAAATGATAATATATATGGCCTTTGTTTGTGAGTTTGTTTTGTTTATTTGCCATTTGTTTATTTCCCCGTTAGACGGAGAGGCAGAGCTGATGTCTGTCTTCACATTAGGAGTCCCTGTTTTAAACGTGCTCCTGGGGATATGATGACACTTTGATATTTGGTTTAGATGGTTGGTGGGGAAGGTGTTTTTATTTGTTTGTGTTCCCAGAGGAACCTCTTGTATGTACGATGTATTGTTTTCATTTGTCATAATGTTGCCTAACCCCTAACCCCATGGGAAGCTCAGCCGCCTCTGGAAGGCCAGGTAGAGGGAGCACGGCGGCTCTTTAAATCCGATTAATCTTCATTGTCAAAACACCCTTTTATATCTCAACTGTACAAACACTGAAGGCAAACACGTGCAAAACGCACAGGTGAACGCAAAACACATGCAAGAACATATACTCATGCAGAGAAAAGCACACACACACACAACACACACACACTGTTGACAAACATGCGGTGCACTGACATGCTTCATAAAGGAATAAAATGGTGGTACATTAATTTGCTGCTTACTCATGTGTTTAGTTTATTTGTTGTTTATTCCCCAAAGGTCTTAGTATAATCAACACGTAGAGATGTGATAAAGCGGAGAACAGATAAATGGTTTAACTACATTAAGTCCTGGATTACTCCCCTGGGAAATCTTGGTCGACATCCCGTGTCTCTGGTACACACAATAGACACATATTTTACATTTTAATTAACTGTAAAGACTCACAATAAAACAAAGTAATTAACAAGTATAAAGACCTCTGCATTAAATACATTTCCAACCATGTGGTATCATTCAAAATGGTGCAAATCGTATTTTCTGTTCAGGCAAACAGAACAATGTATTGAACAACTCAACATGTTGAATCAGAGTAAACTAGACAACAACAAGATATCTACTAGTACAGTGTGATCATTAATAAGGTGGCCTACACGGTAAACAGCCAAATGTGTGTTTGGTTTCATAAATAATTTCAGCCACATGGGACCACTATTGTTTTGGGCTTAAATATGTTGTTTACCGACACCACATGTTTACGGGACAGACTGTGCTCTGATGACAAAATAAGCCCCAAAGTGTTTGCAGAGAGTTCTAGAATTTTACCCAGAGGCTCCACAGAAGAGCAGTTGGCACGGAAACACAAGCGCCTGGTTCCACGAGCTGCCTGGCTGTGTGTTTGTGTGTGGGACTGTGCGTGTGTGTTGTGTTTTCGTGCGTGCTTGTGTGCGTAGAGCAGCAATTCATCCCCTGCGGGTGCTTTGGGTCCCTGCTGAAAGCTTCAACGCCCAAGCAGAGGGGCTTCTTACAGGCACATAATGAGACAGTCTGCTGACTGTAGAGTAGAAGCACCACACGGTGAGGAGGGACATGTATTCAGACGGCAAATGGGTCTATTAGATATTCAACCTAGACTGTTTCCTTCTCGTTCTACCTGGGACAGGGAACACAGGATATTGGCTGTGATATGGTGCAGGTTGCAATTGAATAGCAT
Source organism: Umbra pygmaea (assembly GCA_016801145.1). Taxonomy (NCBI): domain Eukaryota; kingdom Metazoa; phylum Chordata; class Actinopteri; order Esociformes; family Umbridae; genus Umbra; species Umbra pygmaea. Next base: position 15,915 of record JACXGM010015718.1, read on the forward strand.
TCGTTGTTAGACGTTAATATCTTAACTGAAATTAGGTTGTTGTTATGTTTATACTTTTTGTCCCCATCCATAAAATTGGAGAGGAGACAATGGGACGGTCTCTGTTTGTATATTCGTTCATGCATTTGTTTGTTCACATGTGCGTTGTGGCTGATTTCTCTGTCCCTACTATGAATTGTTTGCCCGAACAATATAAGGTTACCTACTCATTCAAAACAAAACTGTATTTTATTTCTAAATACCTCTTTGTAATTCAAGAAGATTTAAATGCATTTCCCCTTGGAACAGCAAAAGTGTGCATGCTGGTATCATTACACTAACTTTAAGTATTTCTAATTTCAGTCTGCCAAATTACAGTGCCAAACTGTTTCACTCTTAGTTGTGTCCATTTTAGCTCAGTTGGTTGAGCATGGCGATAATAATGTCAAAGTTGTTGGTTCAATTCTGGGGACAGTGTGAAACTATCCGTATTTACCACTGTGGATACGAGTGTCTGCTAAATGTCAATACAGTAAAATAAACTCTGCCCCTGAACGCTAAAACAGTAACACAAACTGTGCTCGTGATGCTATACCTCAAGCCGGGGTTCAGCCATACAGCTAATTTACAAACTTTAGAATCTATTTTAATTACACTATCTCATTACATTATCTCTGTTGTAGAGTCATGAAATGTACATTGTGTTGAATGGAAAAACTTTTGCTCCCAAAAAAACAACCACAATCAAAGATTTTGTTTCAAGGTTTTTGTACTACAGTAAGAGATTTAGGCAAATTTCCCCCCAAAAAATGTAAGCACGCTTTAACGCAGATCCACCCGGGATCAGACAGATCCAGCTTAACAGGTCCTTTACATTTGCAGCCACAAACAGAGCAGATCCTGGTAATACAGTTAATTACATCACAGTAACAGGGACTGACTAACTCACTTTTCCTCCCCATCCACCAAACATTATCCACACCACAAGCCAGCATGGCGCCAATTAGCAGGGAGCATGCTAACATACGCCCTCCTGTAGTTACTGATTAAAGTGCATATTGATGGTATAAATTATCTCCCGGTACAATAGATCGCCTGGGCATTTATATGTAAATGTTTCATTAACCCGTGGCTAAATGGCTGTGCTGGTCTGCTGTGGAAACATTCATTTGCAAAGAGCTCAGTAACCAGGGGAAGAATTTCTACTAAAATAGGTGCTATGTTGGTTGACAGATTAATAAGAGGTTGCTCTGTCTCTTATTAGAAAGGTACACTGCTGTTGTCCTCGATTCATGTAGCTGTGTTGGCTGGATTGACTTTTGCCCTAAAATTAAATAGCTTTTCAGGAACAGGGTGGGAGTTATAATCTACAGGAGGGTAGCACTACAGGAACAGGGTGGGAGTTATAACCAACGGGAGGGTAGCACTACAGGCATAGGGTTGGAGTTATAACATACAGGAGGGTAGATCTACAGGAACAGGGTTGGAGTTATAACCTACAGGAGGGTAGATCTACAGGAACAGGGTTGGAGTTATAACCTACAGGAGGGTAGATCTACAGGAACAGGGTGGGAGTTATAACCTACAGGAGGGTAGTACTACAGGAACGGGGTCGGTGTTATAACCTACAGGACGGTAGCTCTACAGAAACAGGGTTGGAGTTATAAATTACAGGAGAGTAGTGCTACAGGAACAGGTTGGGAGTTATAACCTACAGGATGGTAGCACCACAGAAACAGGGTGGGAGTTATAACCTACAGGAGGGTAGAGCTACAGGAACGGGGAGGGAGATATAACCTACAGGAGGGTAGATCTACAGGAACAGGGTTGGAGTTATAAAATACAGGAGGGTAGCACTACAGGAGCAGGGTTGGTGTTATAACCTACAGGGGGGTAGCGCTACAGGAACAGGGTGAGAGTTATAAATTACAGGACAGTAGCACTACAGAAACAGGGTGGGAGTTGTAACCTACATGATGGTAGCGCTACAGGAACAGGGTGGGAGTTATCACCTACAGGAGGGTAGTGCTACAGGAACAGGGTGGGAGAAATAACCTACAGGAGGGTAGATCTACAGGAACACTGTGGGAGTCATAACCTACAGCAGGCTAGCGCTACAGGAACAGGGTGGGAGAAATAACCTACAGGAGGGTAGATCTACAGGAACAGTGTGGGAGTCATAACCTACAGGAGGGTAGCGCTACAGGAACAGGGTGGGAGTTATAACCTACAGCTACAGCACAGTAGCTGTCCAGGAATGTTTCTGTAGTTAAAACCTACAGAAAAGTTGGTATCCAGGAAAATGCTTGGCATGCACTGAAAGCCTCCCTGATCTAAACCCAAGTGGTTGTTCGTTGTTGGACTTCTGTGCTAGTCATGGATTGTCTATAACGAACACCATGTTCGAATATAGGGATGCTCATAAGTGTACTTGGTACCAGAGCACCCTAGGTCAAAGGTCAATGATCGATTTTATAATCGTTTCATCTGATCTGAGGCCGTATGTTCTGGACACTCGGGTGAAGAGAGGGGCGGAGCTGTCAACCGATCACCATCTGGTGGTGAGTTGGGTCAGGGGGTAAGGGACGACTCTGGACAGACCTGGTAAACCCAAACGGGTAGTGCGGGTGAATTGGGAACGCCTGGAGGAGGCCCCTGTCCGACAGACATTCAACTCATGCCTCCGGCTGAGCTTTTCGTGCATCCCTGTGGAGGTTGGGCGCATTGAACCCGAGTGGACAATGTTCAAAACCTCCATTGCTGAAGCTGCGGTGGGGAGCTGTGGTCTTAGGGTCTTTGGTGCCTCAAGGGGCGGTAACCCACGGACACCGCGGTGGACACCGGTGGTCAGGAAAGCCGTCCGACTGAAGAAGGAGTCTTTCCAGGATATGTTATCCTGGAGCACTCCAGAGGCAGTTGCAGGGTACCAAAGGGCCCGAAGGGCTGCAGCCTCTGCCGTGAAAGAGGCAATGCAGCGGGTGTGGGAAAATTTCGGAGAAGACATGGAAAAGGACTTTCGGTCGGCACCAAAGTGCTTCTGGAAAACCGTCCGCCACCTCAGAAGGGGGAAGCGTGGAACCATCCAAGCTGTATACAGTAAGGGTGGGACTTTGTTGACCTCAACTGAGGAGGTAATAGGGCAGAGGAAGGAACACATTGAGGAACTCCTGAATCCTACTTCTATGCCCTCTATATTAGAGGCAGAGCTAGAGGATGATGGGGGATTGTCGTCAATTTCCCTGGTGGAAGTTACTGAGGTAGTCAAACCACTCCACAGTGGCAAAGCCCCAGGGATTGATGAGATCCATCCAGAAATGCTGAAAGCTCTGGGTGTGGAGGGGCTGTCTTGGCTGACACGCCTCTTCAACATTGCATGGAAGTCTGGGACAGTGCCAAAGGAGTGGCAGACTGGGGTGGTGGTTCCCCGGTTCAAAAAGGGGGACCAGAGGGTGTGTGCCAATTACAGGGGTATTACACTTCTCAGCCTCCCTGGTAAAGTCTACTCTAAGGTGCTGGAAAGGAGGGTTCGGCCGATAGTCGTACCTCAGGTTGAAGAGGAACAATGTGGATTCCGTCCTGGTCGTGGAACAACGGATCAGATCTTTACTCTCGCAAGGATCCTGGAGGGGGCCTGGGAGTATGCCCATCCTGTCTACATGTGCTTTTTGGATTTGGAGAAGGCTTATGACCGGGTCCCCCCGGAGATACTGTGGGAAGTGCTGCGGGAGTATGGGGTGAGGGGGTCCCTTCTTAGGGCCATCCAATCTCTGTATGACCAAAGCGAGAGCTGTGTCCGGGTTCTCGGCAGTAAGTCGGACTCGTTTCCGGTGAGGGTTGGTCTCCGCCAGGGCTGCGCTTTGTCACCAATCCTGTTTGTAGTATTTATGGACAGGATATCATGGCGTAGTGGGGGTGGGGATGGGATGCAGTTCGGTGGGCTAAGGATCTCATCGCTGCTTTTTGCGGATGATGTGGTCCTAATGGCATCATCGGCCTGTGACCTTCAACACTCACTGGATCGGTTCGCAGCTGAGTGTGAAGCGGCTGGGATGAGGATCAGCACCTCTAAATCTGAGGCCATGGTTCTCAGCAGGAAACCGGTGGAGTGCCTACTCCACGTAGAGAATGAGTCCTTACCCCAAGTGAAGGAGTTCAAATACCTTGGGGTCTGGTTCGCGAGTGATGGAACAATGGAGCGGGAGATTGGTCGGAGAATCGGCGCAGCAGGGGCGGTATTACACTCAATATATCGCACCGTTGTGACGAAAAAGAGAGCTGAGCCAGAAGGCAAAGCTCTCAATCTACCAATACTGATCTCGGAAAAGCGGATGAGAATGGATGGATGGATGGATGGATGGAGTATTAGTCATAACAGTAGCAGTATTTGTAATAACATTTGTAGCAGACAGTAGCAGTATTAGTAATAACAGTAACAGTATTAGTAATAACAGTATTATTAATAACAGTAGCAGTATTAGTAATAAAAGTTGTAGCAGACAGTAGCAGTATTAGTAATAACAGTTGTAGCAGACAGTAGCAGTATAAGTAAAAGCAGTAACAGTATTAGTAATAACAGTTGTAGCAGACTGTAGCAGTATTAGTAATAACATTTGAAGCAGACAGTAGCAGTATTAGTAATAACAGTAACAGTATTAGCAAAACAGTATTAGTAATAACAGTAGCAGTATTAGTAATAAAATTTGTAGCAGACAGTAGCAGTATTAGTAATAACAGTTGTAGCAGACAGTAGCAGTATTAATAACAACAGTAACAGTATTATTAATAACAGTAGCAGTATTAGTAATAACAGTTGTAGCAGACAGTAGCAGTATTAATAATAACAGTAGCAGTATTTTTAATAACAGTTGTAGCACACAATAGAAGTAAGTATTAATAATAACAGTAACAGTATTAGTAATAACAGTAGCAGTATTAGTAATAACAGTAGCAGTATTTGTAATAACAGTTGTAGCAGACAGTAGCAGTATTAGTAATAATATTTGTAATAACAGTTGTAACAGACAGTAGCAGCATTTGTCATAACAGCTGTAGCAGACAGTAGCAGTATTAGTAATAACAGTTGTATCAGACAGTAGCAGTATTAGTAATAACAGTAAAAGTATTAGTAAAAACAGTAGCAGAATTATTAATAACAGTTGTAGCAGACAGTAGCATTATTAATAATAACAGTTGTAGCAGACAGTAGCAGTATTAGTAATAACAGTTGTAGCAGACAGTAGCAGTATTAGTAATAACAGTTGTAGCAGACAGTAGCAGTATTACTAATAACAGTTGTAGCAGACAGTAGCAGTATTAGTAGTAACAGTAACAGTATTAGTAATAACAGTTGTAGCAGACAGTAGCAGT
>JACXGM010015719.1:0-21073 GCA_016801145.1 Umbra pygmaea
ATGCACACCAGAGCAGGCCTGCAACATAATTATGGCATGCGGGGTTCTCCGCGATATTGCGCTGGAGAACGGGGCCATTCAATGAAGATCAGTGGCCACAACAGCCACCATTGTGGTCTCTACGAAGGAGACAGGATCTTATTCTGAGCTTCTAATATAGTAAGTGCTATATTGGGTAAGAAAGCTACTTAAAAAATACCACGTGGAATATTTAGTGAAAATAATTTATTTATTTGAAATACACTTCAGGTTCTCGTTAATCGCTTTCAATGACTATAGCAGTAACCTCAGTCAACACCGCATTTTCCCTTTAACAATCGACGCCTGATTTTAAGCTTCCAAATAAAACAAATAAGTGGTTGGCCTGCACCTGAGACCTGAGCGTCTTTATTTTTTCTCAGAGAAAATTATTTTCTTTTCCTGGATTTCGCTTATCCATGTCGTAAATTCTAAGGGCGAGGTCTCTAATTCGTGCATATTTGTGGGCGTGTTATTTAAATTACGATTGTTTTCAACCTTCTGATTTATCAACAGCCGCTCATTTGTACGCTGGAATTGGACTGATACGAATGTTTTGTAAATCACACGTGAGTCTCGTCGTAAGATGATTTCTGCGCTCAGATCTACACGGTTTCTACGCACGTTTGATGAATGAGGGCCAATGTCTGTTTATCACACATATATCACACTTGTCAACAAACATAAAATTAACATTCATTTTCCAGTAGGTTTATTTTGAAGACTCCACCCAGGTATTAACTTAAAAATTAAAAATAATTTTGTTTATTCTTTATTCCCCCTTGTCAGACTCTTTATAATGCTGGAGAGAAGAAATTGGGAACAGATGAGTCCAAGTTTATTAACATCTTGTGTCAAAGGAGCTTCCCTCAACTTAGACAAAGTAAATACAACTACATTTTTGTTGTTGTTGTTTTTATCAGCTCTGGTGTATCTGACTGGTGTTGTTTTGTGTTTATCAGCTCTGGTGTATCTGACTGGTGTTGCTATATGTTTATCAGCTCTGGTGTATCTGACTGGTGTTGCTATATGTTTATCAGCTCTGGTGTATTTAACTGGTGTTGTTTTGTGTTTATCAGCTCTGGTGGAATACAACACTCTCAGTGGAAGGAGCCTACAGGAGAGTATCGAACGTGAGATGTCCGGGAGTTTGGAGGATTTACTGGTGGCTATCGGTGGGTTACTGTCCAGTCTGAACTCTATCCGTTATGTCTTTCTCTTAACCCCACCAAAACATAATAACTAGCTGCATAATAGGCAAACTGCCTATTTTATGAATTAATGTATATAACCACCAATGATGACCTTGTTTTCTTCCTGTAGTTAAATGTGTAAAGAGTGTCCCGGCGTACCTAGCAGAGCGCCTGCATAAGAGCATAAAGGTAGAGACACTAACATATTTTCATAATGCATACAATATTGCACTTTATTAATGTTTAGTCGCTGTGTGTGAGGAAATGGTCAGACAAGAGATGAAAACATTGTTTGCAACCTCTTCACCCCATCGGGCCCACGTTGTTGTGCCTCAACAGCTATTGTGTAGTCTCGCCGAAAGTGCATAAGAGTCTGGGATTGGGTTAGCTGCAATCTGTCTGTGTCATGATAGCTGCTTTGTCCTAAAATGTGCTGTGTGACTGTGTCCTGATATTTGCTGTGTGACATTGTCCTGCAGGGCGTTGGAACAGATGAGGGCACCTTAAACCGCATCATGGTGAGCCGCTCAGATATAGACATGTTGGACATCAGAGCAGAGTTCAAGAAGCTCTACAATTGCTCCCTTCATTCTGCTATCCAGGTGAGATGTTTATACCTCACTGTCTACACAGTTCTACCTCACTTTCTTCACAATTCTTCCTTACTGTGTACACAGGTTTACCTTACTCTCTACACAGTTATTACTCACTGTCTACACAGTTCTACCTTACTGTCTATGGATTCCTACCTCACTGTCTACACAGTTCTACCTTACTGTCTACTTAGTTCTATTGTAGTTCCCTGTCTACACAGTTATGTCTCAGTCCTACTTCACTGTTTACATGGTTATACCTCTCTGTCTACCTCACTATCTATGCAGTCCTACATCACTGTACACACAGTTCTAAATTACTGTTGACACACTCCTACCGTACTATCTACTCAGTTTCACCTCACTGTCTACTGAGTTCTTCCTCACTGTCTACACAGTTCTACCTCACTGTCTACATAGTTCTACCTCACTGTCTACACAGTTCTACCTCACTGTCTACACAGTTCTACCTCACTGCCTACTCAGTTCTACTTCACTGTCTACTCAGTTCTACCTCACTGTCTACTCAGTTCTACCTCACTGTCTACACAGTTCTACCTCACTGTCTACACAGTTCTACCTCACTGTCTACACAGTTCTACCTCACTGTCTACACAGTTCTACCTTGCGAACATTTTAACAGCTGGGTGGGACTTGCCAACTTCATTGGCTGAACCCTCTTGATAAATAATTTTTAAACTGATCATCTGGATCAGCCAGTTAAGTTGATCTACTACAATTACAACTTATTAATTTTACTACTCCATTCCACACTATTACATAATTCAACTATCAACAGTACTATTACTACTCTATACTACTGACATCATACAACTATTAAAAGTATTATTACTACTATATTCTATTATTATATTATACAAATAATAACAGTACTACTACTCTATACTACTATTACATCATATGACTAGCACTATTATTAGTATTGCATACAACTATTACATCATACAACTATTACCAGTTATATTACTACTACATCATAAAAATATTACCAGTTATATAACTACTACATACTACTGTTACACCATACAACTATTAACCATATTACTATATACTACTATTACATCATACAACTATTAACCATACTATTATTACTATATACTACTAGTACTACTAGAACATTTCTACTAAAACTAATAATTGTATTATTTTCTTAGTGTATATGTTGTTGGCCATGTTCTTTAGGCTGCAAACAACCTTTGTCTGTTTAGTGTTATAAGATCTGATCCCAGTCAGATCACAGTTAGTATTTGAAATGTTTACACCTTTCAAAAAATGTAGACACGATCTAAACAAAAGACATAAACAAGTATTAACATGACGAAGAAAGGCTCAGTGTCTTTCAGTTTCAGTAATTTTAAGTGATTTTGTACATTTTTCTCTGCAGTCTGACACCCATGGAGACTATGAGAAGGCTCTGCTAAACCTCTGTGGTGGAGACGACATCTGAGGAAAACAACAGCATCTGAGGAGAACAACAGCATCTGAGGAGAACAGCAGCATCTGAGGAGAACAGCAGCAATCAACAGCAGCAAACATGATTTTATCAATGCAAATATTTGGTTAAAAAATATTTCCATTAAAATCAGGAGAAAATCCTTTACAAGTTGATTATCACACATTGATATTGTCATACCCATATAATTGTTGACGGTTAGTTAAAAGGATGAGATCACCAATCAAAGATATTCAGATCAGAGGGCTAGAGAAAAATGTGCTGGGCAATCAAAGGTTTATGAAAAGATGTGATAGCCAAAGATATCACAAAGATAAGAGTCAGCCAGTCATTATTCCTAGTAAAACCAAGGCAGGTCCAAAAGAGATTTGGTTGTAAAATGTTGGTTCTTTAAACCTGCCAGGATAATTATCCTAACTGGCCACATTCATTCTAGTAATATGTCATATTAGTTATCATACCTCAGAACCTGCCACGTTAATTCTCCTAACCTGCCAAGTTAATTCCCATAACTATTTAACTCTTGCCAGCCTGGTGTACAAGATCTCAGAAAACTGCAACAGCTATTCACTAAAGAAGCTATCACTAGTGATGTAATGCAGGATATAATGCTGGCAGCACTAACTCAGATTTCACAATATACTAAAGATATAGTATCCAGCCACTGTTTCATCCATTACAATAGAATTGATTTATTCTGAAATACTGTAGTTTACATCTCTGCAGTCAACACTGGTAGCCGGCTACAGCAGTGTCGCTACAGTCATAGAAATACAATCTTAATATTTTTCTTATTGTCTGGCTTCCACTCAGTTTGAAATAAAAATATCAAAACTTTTCATTCAAATATGTATTATAATTTTTTTCAAATTGGAAATTCTTGTTTATGTCAACTATATTGTTCATAAACTATAGAATTCCTTTTCAGTGGAAATTCGTTTTTCTCGCACTTCTCCAAAACCAGCGTTCCTTGGTACAACCCAGTGTGACTTGTCAGTTTCCACATGCTACATGACCTTAAATTACTTATTTTCTATGCTGCCTAGATCTTTGATGTTTAGGGATTGAAACTGATGTCTTTATTATGAATATTGTTAGAGTGCTGACAGCTGTCACAATAGCTGTCCATGGAGCGTAAAGGAGCGAGACAAACGCTAGGATATTAGCCAAAACAAACAGTGTTTATTAACGAAACACTGTTAAAAAGGAGATCTGCCTTGAGGGGCGAATTCTTAGCAGATATATTCATTCTACACACACATACACTCACACACACAAACACACACACTCAGTTAAAAAAGACTTCAATACAGAACTAATTATGGAGTGACAGCACCTGGGATGAATAATTCAGAGAGGCTATAGGACAATGAACACATCTGATCTGGTCAGCTGATTCATAGAGTGGGAAAACAAGAAAAAATAAAATGAACATAATACAGAGGGGAACTCTAATACACAACGTATACAATTGCCTTAGGAGGGATCGTTACAATGGCGATTTATCTTGACAAACATTTAACATATTCATCGTACACATTTCAGTAGTTCCTGAATTTTATTCAATACTTTATTCAAAAACCCAGAACACCAAGCACTCCAGATACATTTGGGTTTGATTCCCACATTGGGGATGAATATGCATTCAATACTTTAAAGTTGTGTAGATTTCAAGTTGTTGCAAAGGAACTACAGTACTTCTCTTTGAAGTAACCTTCTTCTAACTCTGTAAAAATGATGTAGATGGAATAATGATTCCCTAAACTATGCAGAGCTTTGTTACACACAAAAACACAGCCTCCTGAAATGCATAATTTATTTCAAAGATGGACTATCATGTACCCACTGACAAACACTGTGGATGCACAATTTGTCATTTCCTCAGTGCAATTACTGTTCGAATGGCAAAATAAGTACTATTTAGTGTAGGGAAACATTTTCCCATCTAAGATTTTTTTCCAATTTTTAAGAAACACAGCTTTTGTGAGCTGGTCACCGAAAGAGAAAATAGTTCCTTTCTCACTGTATGAAATTCTACATTGGGTCCCTTTAAGTTATTCTGTGTACTTGGTTACTTAAAAGAGTGCAAACTATATTCAATCCCAGATTTGACCACCATTCAAATACTTTGGGACAAAATATTAACAAATAGATTCACACATGACTCTATTGCAGATTATTAACACAAATAGATTCACACATGACTCTATTGCAGATTATTAACACAAATAGATTCACACATGACTCTATTGCAGATTATTAACACAAATAGATTCACACATGACTCTATTGCAGATTATTAACACAATAGATTCACACATGACTCTATTGCAGATTATTAACACAAATAGATTCACACATGACTCTATTGCAGATTATTAACACAAATAGATTCACACATGACTCTATTGCAGATTATTAACACAAATAGATTCACACATGACTCTATTGCAGATTACTAACACAAATAGATTCACACATGACTCTATTGCAGATTGTGTAAAAGAGCGTACTCAATGTGAGCAGCGGTGGGGTAAAGAGGTGGGGATGATGATTCGGGGGGCCCTGAGAGGGGGGCCCTAGAATTTAAATAATATATAATTTATCATATCAGTTTGAGCCATGCAATTTCCTTCCATGGGGCCCTGAAATCCTGACTACACATCATAATATGAGAAAGTTGTGTAAGTTTTACTTCATTCATTTGGGAGAATATATGACTACAACTTTCAAGAAACACTTTGAATAGCAAAGCCAGTCACGCAAACCAAACATCTTTCTGTTTCGAGCTCCCTTTATATTATGTAACCTTCACATAAAAAATGTTTTATTATTTACTACAACCATTCATTATGCATGTGTAACTTCTGCCGTTCAGTTGACAAATTGTACCTCACAGAGGTTATACATCTCTAATTCTTCTGCTAACAAGTTGTCTCGCTAACTCTTCTAAAATGAATGTGACCTGTTAAGTTTTACTGTAAGTGATCTATGTTACAGATTGGGATGGTAACAAAATAGTGTACCCCACTCAAATAGGTAGAAAAAAGAATCACAATGTAAACATTTTGTTAAACAATGTATCAGTTAACATTTTGTTAAACAATGTATCAGTTAACATTTTGTTAAACAATGTATCAGTTAACATTTTGTTAAACAATGTATCAGTTAACATTTTGTCCCTGAAACTTGCTGCTCTTTAGATTTCAGTTTATAGAGTTGTTTTCAATGATATGTAGGCAACTTTAGATTAAAAAGGCAGTACAGTGTAATCCCTATACATCTTGTTAAGTGCATCCTGTAGATGTTTTAGAAATAATTAGTGTATTTTTTAAAGTAAATCCCTGATCTGGGTTTGAACAGCGTCGGATCCACAGACTGGCCCTCCTCAGCTCAGCAATGGCCGACGGTGAGAATTGTGAATGAATTACCTGAATAGAATTATGCAAGTATACATGTTTAATTTACTTTTGGGTTTGGCAATCAACAGCTTGACTTATAGTATATAGTATATATTATTTTAGGAATAGGCTACACTGTTATTTTGAATGAGTATACGCACATTACACAAAAATATGTAACGTGCGGCCGCTATGGGTTCAAAATAGCTATACCTTAATACTCTGTGTTATGTTTTCTTCTGGAACTCAAGGATAAGACATATGCAAGCCTATGTATTCATTGATTTTCTCTGTGTGGGCTAATCAATACAATTAGGAAAATGTCAAGAGTAAGACACGTCTTTCATCAACGTTTTGGTAAAAGATGCATTGCAGAGCCAGGCAAACTTGCAGCTGTGACACATGTGAACGCAGGAACACAGACAATCCCATTGTCTCTCAGATTTCATCGGTGGAGGAGAATTACAGAAACTCTACAAAGTCCTTCATACAGCTTTAGCTCACAGCCCTGCTTTCACTGAGATGCGGAAAGTTTAAGAACTTCGAACTTCCGAAATCTTCCCAGAAAAATAATCCTAATTCCTCCATTCATTGCTATGATAACACATTCCATCCCATAATGTGGCCCAGTAGCATGTTCTGCAGTGGTAGCCTACTGTATTGGTTTATTGTTGTTCCGATTACAGAACAGCTTGTTGGCTTGGCAGCAGCGGTGACTTTAGCTCCACTGAGCTCTGCTGCGTGTAATTGTGTGTCTGGTTAACTACTGATAAAGCCTTCCCACAGGAGCACCAATTCCATGTGTTTTCTTTTAAACGATCTTAAATGCCTCAAATGAATGTGTCTGGTAAAACAGGGAATTGTGACATAAATCATCTTGTTTAGCCTCCATATTGTTCATGTTGTGGATGTTGACTTTGCGTGTGTGTGCGTGTTTGTGTGTGTGTGTGTGTGTGTGTGTGTAATTACAATCCTCTGTTGAACAGTGATGCAGATGATGAAACATGCATACCACTTAGAATATATTAGTGCTGCTTCACTGATTGAGTTAGCAGGGGAAGGCAAAAGACAGATTGGGTGTTTCTGAGAGTAAAACAATAACAACAAATACAACAATAATTATTAAAATATATATTTTTCCTTTAAACACACACATTCCCCATTGGATGTCAGATGCGTAAATTCCAACCTCACATTGCCAAGCATTGACATATATTTTCGATGACCTGATGACACCTATCTGCATGCTGATTGGTTCAATGTGACGAGCCCTGCAGTGGAATGGCAGAGTCCAGTTAGTTTGTATTGGACATCCTCGTTAGAGTTGGAAACAGTTTTCTGTCTCAAGATATGGCCCCTGGCGGCTGCACCCAAAAAAGGTGGTCAAACAGAAGAATCAAATTAAATTAATGTTAAAAACATGTATCCCTTGGAGCTTATCTCATGAAGCTGAGGATCATTTCAACACAGAAAAATGTTTTACGTTGTTTTGTACCAATTCAGCATCATTTAAAAGTCAACCTACAGAACCTGAGTATTGTTACTTACCATGTCCATCCCTTTATGATCAGTGTAACCATTTTCTAATGGCTACTTCCAGCAAGATAATGCGTCACAAAGCTCACATCATCTCAAACTGGTTTCTTGAACTTGACAATGAGTTCCCTTTAGCCAGCAGCATAGCGCCCTGTATTCTACTGCTGGTTTGCTTCTAAAGCTAATCAGGGTCTGGCCTGGTTAGTCCCTGAAAGGGAGAACAATGCTGCTGGAAGTGGTGTTGGAGGGCCAGTAGGGGGCACTCTTGTCTAAAAGTCAATCCCAGTGGTTAATAAGACCTGAACAGGTGTGATTTCGTTAAGACTGCAAGGGAAGCTGCATGAGAGGTAAAAAAATGTATGGTCAAATATGTACTCCTGTGTTACATTTTTCTTGAAGACGAGTTCATTCAGAATCAGTTACATATAGCGGATCGACTGACTCGATTTCATTCTCATACATTCCCGTAGCATCACAGTGCATTTCCCTGTTGAAGCATGGCGTCCGTGGACTTCAATGGGGCTGCTTTGATCAGTTTTTTTCAGTGCTTCGAAACTAGACGTTCATTGGATAAATGCTGCGATTGTGTCCTGTCCACAGACGCTCAGTGTCTCTGGCGGTGAATGGAGGAGTGGGCTGGCCTGGACTCCGGGCTTCTGCGTGATGATTGGAGGGTCTGTTGAAAGACTCTCCTGTCGAATATCTCTTTGACAGCGATTTTGTACTATATAAAGTCACCAAAGCTAGTTGAGCCATTTAAAAGTCTTACAAGGAGAAATTTAGAATTAAACAGCAGAGCAGATTAACACCTAAGATTGAGTTAGTGCAAATGATAGGGCAAAGTAACTGGTATTTTCAGCTTTTCTGGTATGACAAAGTTAGCTGGCTGACTGGAAGTGCTGTGACAAAGAAAATGTACTGCTGGCCATGCCTCTTGATGAAACCATCTCACAGATGTGTTGTTTGGTCAAAGGTGGGGTTTGGAGATCTGTCTAAACTTGACAGGGCATATAAAAGGCATGAAATGAGCAATGAACATGTGAGTGCATGTGCAAGATTAAGTTGCATGAGCAGGATCAGGGTTGAGCATGCAATCAATGAAGGAGCACACATTCAAGTGGCGAAACAAAATGAAACAGTCAAACAAAACAGGGCCTTCCTAAACCGCCTTATTGATGTGACATCCTTGCTTGGCCGGCAGGAGCTGTCATGGGACATGATAAGAGTAGTGAATCATCCAACAGGGGGAATTACAGTGAGTTCACAGAAACATTAGCTAAATATCACTCTGTCCTGTCCAAATGTGTTTTCTGGTATGTCTCATACTATTCAAAATGACTTGATTTATGCTCTTGCAGCCATCGTTTATGATCAGAGATGAAATTCAGGATGCTCCCTTTTTGGATGGCAGGTGGATGAAACAACTGATATATCCTGCCGTGCCCAACTCTATGTCATTATTCGCTATGTGGATAGTACAGGTAATATTCAGGAGTGATTTATTGGATTCTTTTGTGTTTCTCGGGGGCAAAATGCTTAGTCTGTTTTTGATGTATTAAATGAGAACATGCAGGGCTACAATTTTAAGAATAAGCTTGTGGCACAGACATATATGTATGATGGGGCTGCTGTCATGGCTTCAGCACTCAATGGTCTGTAGGCCAAAGTGAAAGCAATAGCCCCCAGTGCAATGTTTGTGCATTTACCTCACACAGACTAAATCTGGTGCTGTCACAGGGGGCTAAATGCCTGCCTGAGTGCAGACTTGTTTTGCAACAGTCTCTGGGTTTGCCACATTTTTTTCAAAATCCACATAGAGGACGTCTTTTCTGGAGTCTGCAGGCTGTTCAAGGTTGCTCAGAAACGCTCCTACTTGATGGAATTTCACATCACAGATAGTGAGCACTGTGGCAAACAATTATGATGGCCTCCTGCAGACATTTGATAACATCATTGCAGATACGACAATGGATGATGATATACTGGATTGTGCCAAACGCTTTGTAAGAAAAGTGGGGGATTTTGAGTCTGTTGTACATGTTGTACACATATGAACAAAACTTCTCTGAGACTGATGTGGTCTTTGATATTGTCCAGCAGAGGCCTATGGATGTTCTTGACTGCAAGAAAAGAATTAAGTCTCTTCTTGCATTTGTCAAAGAGAAGAGGTCAGAGGGGGCTTTCCAAGCTGTTTATGACAGAGCAACAGATCTCACATCAGACCCACAAGATGAGCCCATGAGAAAGTGCTGTCTGACCCAATTGCAGGATCCCCAAGAGCGTTACAGAAATCTGTACATGGCCGTCCTTGATAACATCTTGGAGTAGATTCCTCATAGTCTTTCAAATTTGGAAAGTCTGCTCTTCTTAGAATTAGTCAATCAAGGGAAATTTGATGACATGAGAAAAACAAATGTTTCCATAGGAGGCCTTCCAAAGTGTCCTGAAAAGTTATGGCCATCACTTTGATTCAGGGAGACTGAGGTCTAAACTTCAAGTCCTGTATTCAATTTTTATAATGTAGGCCGAAAATTAGCTTCCCTTCTTTGAAAGACCAGCAGCCGCCACTGTAACTGACAGGGAGTTGTAATTGAATGTCCCAAAATCTGAGGACCCAGCATCCGGCGGGGCAGGCCAAGGGGCAGGTTCCAAGTAGAGAGACAGACCCAGTCACCCGATATAAAGGCCGGCAGCCTGGAACTTCCGATGGCGACCATTGCTGAAGGCGCACTGAAGGCAGCATTCCACGTTTCCACAGCACACCTAAACCAGTCATTCACCGCAATGGCCAAGAGTCTGACTCAGGCACCAAGGGGTCAGGGCCTGGCTGTATGACCGCACAATCCTACCCAGCTCCTGACTGACATGCCCCACCTGCCCATTGGACTCAGAATGGAACTCAGAGGTGACAAAGCCTGCTTGATCTCAGTATATAGCTCCCAAACTACTGGAACCACTATACAGGACTCAGGCTATCATCTACCAGCTTCTCATTCATGTCAAAATGGTGGAACAAGGCATCTCCTTTCATGTTTTTGCTGTCAGGGATGTAAGACAGGGATCAGGAGAACCAGGCAAGGAACAGGGACAACATAGCCTGGCTCTTCATACTCCAGGTTTTGGTAGTCAACCCAGATGATAAAAGGTTGTTTTTTCTACAACTAAGCAAATAAGAGGAAGAGGATAACTAAAACGAACAGTGATCTGATTAACTGCAATCCATGCAGGGGTGCAGACCTTTATATTTGTTCTTCACAAAAATGAAACTTGAGGAGGTGGGGGAAGTGGAGGGGTATCTGTCATAAACCATGTTGGTGGAGTATTGGAGACCAGATGCAGGGAGTGGCGGTCAACGTTTATTTGGGAACACTCTACCTATTCAACAAACACCTAGGCTTGGTTCAGCCACTTATATAACAGGGGCAACATTGATGTCCAAAACAATACAGGAAGAATACAAGCCTAATTACACCCTACTGTACGTAACGTGGTACAACACGGACTGAGTACATTTACATTGTCTACATAGTTTTCAACCTGCTAGACTCAGGGTACATAACTGCTGTACCACATGGAGAAGAGGACTGTTAGGACTTTCACACAGACAACAGGGAATAGTATCAACACAAACCAGGGGTTAGTGCCCTCAATGACGCACACAAACCAAACTGAAGAGGCTATATAGCCTACATAATTACTAAACATACACTGGTGAGAGGGATAACTGAACACATAAATCAGGTGTGCATCATTGACTACAGACAATCCATTCACAATGGAAAAAATAATATGTTCAGGGGATGGTGACTGTTACATCCCCCAGTTTAAGAGCACATGTATTTCTGTATTAACTGTTTGGTTTTCCTGGTTTTCTGTGTGTTTGTTTCCCCCAGTTGGTGCAACTCAGACATGATCATCATTTATCAATGACTCCTCCCTTCCATAATCCGGGGCACCTGTTCCCAATCATCACGTCAATCCCATATTGCACCTGTTCCCAGTCATCACATCAATCCCATAATGCACCTGTTCCCAGTTATCACATCAATCCCATCATGCACCTGTTCCCAATCATCACGTCAATCCCATAATGCACCTGTTCCCAGTCATCACATCAATCCCATAATGCACCTGTTCCCAGTTATCACATCAATCCCATCATGCACCTGCTCCCAGTCATCACATCAATCCCATCATGCACCTGTTCCCAGTCATCACATAAATCCCATCATGCACCTGTTCCCAGTCATCACATCAATCCCATCGTGCACCTGTTCCCAGTCATCACATCAATCCCATCATGCACCTGTTCCCAGTCATCACATCAATCCCATCATGCCCTTTCCACAGTATAAATTGTGCCATTAGTGTTCAATCTCTCTCTTCCTGTGCGTAAATTTACTCTCTTGCTCTCTGTGTGAGGTTGCGCTCAGGTTTGGTCTGTGTGATTGTGGCTACATTGTTAGTAGTTACCTTACGTTATGTTGTATTTAGCAGTGACCAAATTAGTTTGTTCTGTGTTAGTGTTAGTTGAGTCAGAGCTTTGTTTGTAGAGAGAATGATAGGCCTATTGTGTGTGTGCAGTTAGTGTTAGTTTAGTCTGGGCTAGATTTATCGAGCCGTTTGCGCCTGTTTCCTGGCGCTAATTGGTCGCAAAGACAGATGTAACCGATGCGGGCTATTTACAAACCAGGCGCACTTTGGTAAAATCACAGATTGCCTGCCACATGAGCGACAAGAGACAAGTTGCGCTTTCAATATGCGTTTGTGGGAGGGTCATGGGGAAAGTGGGAGTTCCACCCAAAAAGGTGGGAGGATACACATAAAGTGCGCCTAATTATATATTCCGTGGTATTTACAAAGACTGCCAGTAAAAGCGCACCTCTATTCTGCGGGGGGAATTTTCCGCCTCTTAAAGGCAGGTCTAAACCAGCAACCGCATTTTCCTGTGTGTTCAAATATAGCTACATCAATGGCAGCAGTGTTTCAACCATAGCATCAAATACACTTGGCACAAAAAAAGACAAATACCTCCATCTGTTCCTCTTTGATAAGCAATTTTGAGAACCACGCATACCTTCATTCTCTACAGAGATCTCAGCAGTATCCATGCCGTCCACACCTTCCACTTGTTTGGCAACGTGTATTTGCTGCACCACCTAGTTAGCGTGTCACTTTCTGGTGGACCTGAACTGGTTTTCCTCTTTATACCTCCTCCACTTCTCTCTGTGTAGATGATAACGAGTTGATTTAACTTGTTATGGCAATCCAAATTGGATGTTTTTCCGAGGGTGTGGATGTTCTGTCCTGTAATATATATCTAGGTTTGCTGTTACTTCATGCACTAAGATGTTAATTTCTTCTTCACTAAATTTAAGCTTGCGCTTTCTTTTTCCCGTAGGGAGATCCATGATAGATACATACGGGCCCATTGTTTTCTCTTTTAGAGGCGCGCTAATGGAGGGCGGAGTATGCGCTGATTGCGTAATGGGTATTGGGTTTGATAAATACTACGCTAAATGTGGATGCATAGCGTGCGCTATTACCAAACTTGCATAAACAGACGCAGCGCAAACTGCGCTAGTGTTAGTAAATTCGTCCCTCAGTGTTAGAAATGTATCATTGTATTAATAATTTGTTTCGTTTTTGTCTTCCCAGAGGGAAAGGGGACACACTTGGGTGTGTGTAGGCAAGACGCCCTGGGCTTACAGCACCCGTAGGCTAACTCCCTTGTTATATACACCAGGGTAGATCTGGACTGGCCACCTCCTGTACTTTTGAGTTAAAGCGCCTCACTTGTGTGCCAGATCAGTTTAGTTGTGGGTGTTTGTGTTAGATTAGAGCAGGTTAGGGGGTGGGCATTTGTAATATTCTTTCTTTGCTTTGGTCCAGTCCAGCCCTTTCTCCCAATTTGTAATTTGTTATTAATAATTATCATTACGTTATTACCATGACAATTAAAGCCCTTTTGTTTAACGGTACCACTTTGTGTCTGTGTCCTTACTCGCACCCTCGATCCCATGCCTCTTTTGCTGGCCTCCTGGGTCTTCTGAACAGTAGGGTGTCAGGTCCCTCTCCTACGGGAGCT
Organism: Umbra pygmaea; assembly: GCA_016801145.1. Lineage (NCBI taxonomy): Eukaryota > Metazoa > Chordata > Actinopteri > Esociformes > Umbridae > Umbra > Umbra pygmaea. Next base: position 14,304 of record JACXGM010015719.1, read on the forward strand.
AGATTATAACAATTGGGGGCTCGTCCGGGATTTTGAAACCCTGCTGTTTGGACACCTTGGTGGTTAGTAGTTGAGGTGTGGGCTAGAGGTGTGAGTGGGGACTAGCTAGTCCTGTGGTGTAGTTAGTTAAGTTGGTGTTCTGACTGTCTTACTTGTTTTTTTGTTGGTAGTGAACTCAAGTGGTTGAAATGGCAGTATCCACAGTAGCTGTCTTCCTTGAGGACCCATCATTGGGGGCACTAGTAAAACTGCGTAAGGCAGAATTAGTAGAGGTTGCCGAACACTTTAACCTTGCAGTAAGTAAACACAGGCTAAAGGCTGATATTGTGAAAGTGGTTGGTGGACGGTGTGGGAGAGGAGAATCCTCTGGCTCCTCTTACTCTGCCCAAATATGATTGTAACAGTGACATAGTCTATAAAACAAACCAATGATAAGTTTAATATGCGTACATAAATCAATCTCAGTTCAGTTTATGCCACAACATTCATACAAGTCCTGATATGTCATGACAATACCCCTGACACAGGGATTCTGAGACAGAGATCTACGTAGCCTTGGTCTACACATACACGTGACCCACATGAAATACAGTATTGTGTATGTACAGTATGTACAGACTGTATATAGCTTGGTACTATGCTTTCACCATTACATCGTATTACCCTTACCGTTATATCGTATTTTATCTCATTGTTTACATTGTTTTACTCTTTATTGTTTGTTATTATTGAAACTGCATTGCTGAGCCGTGGAACAAGATTTCAACTGTACAGTGCAATTACATCTGTCTTCTGTACATGTGACAAATAAATTAAACTTGAAACTTGACCCCTGGGTAATAGAGCGCCTGGTCGGTGTTCAATAGCAAACTCCCAGGGACAATGTCGGGGCAATTTGGAAGCCTAAGTTTTAGAAAAAGCACAATGTCTTGATGTTCGGGAGGAATGGGAATGTCAGAGGCACTGTCTGAACTTTTCACTGTTGTGGCTGCTACTGTGAAGCACTTTGGGCAACAACGTTGCTATTAAAAGTAATATATAAATAAATAAAAATTGAATTTGAAGTTGCTAGCAAAACCAAATGACACCCCCACAGTCAGTCATACGACCAACCTTCTAATCACCAAAGGGATCAGGAAATGGAGGGGATATGAAGAGACAGCCAAGGGAGCCCTAACAGTATGGCGAAAGTAGGGAATTACACATGGGCAGTGATGTCACAAACCAGGCCTGAACTGAGAGACGCAGACTCAATCTCAACATTTAAGTCTATGCTGAAGACTCATCTCTTCAGTAAGTTCTATCATATAGTGTAGTTGGGCACAGGGTTTTAAAAATCAACAGCAGCACTAATAGAAAGTATATTCCAAGGCACTCAATTGTTGTAGAAAAATTAAAAAGCATTTCATCATGGCTAAGTTATGAAAAAAGGTGACAGGTATACACCTATGCGTTGCGGCTACAAGCCTCCTTCAGGGTGTGAGTGACAAACACATTCAAGTTCATTTTGAGTATAAAAAAAACAGAAGCACTTTTTGATGAACCACCCATGCTTGCTTGACTTGTAGGCTCCCCAATCTCCACTATATCCTTGCTCCAGAGCCACTCAAAACCACTGGCCTGCTCATTTTGCCCCTTGATTCCCTACCCTTGTAAGATTGGAATACACTGTGTGGACTATACTGAACACTCTTTCAGGGTGGTTGCGGTCTGTTGGTGCCCCTTTGGTGGTGTGATCTTGGGAATGTGGGTGGGTCTGAATCATGCCTGTTTGCTTCTGGACTAGGTTTTCTTTGTGAAGAACCATATGTCACCTTTCTCAGACCCTACATACGGTTCAATTATTTATGTGATGGGGGACGAGAGACAGTTTATATTATATTTTTGGTGTTATATTGCGGTACTAGACCTAAGTTCTGCCCATTCTAACTTTCTGAAGTCATGTTGATCATAGGAGGACCCAAACCCTTGGAACATGCTTCAGGACCATGTGGCCTGACTCCGTCCTGTCTCTGTCCTATGCCCACTTTGCTGTGCTGGTGCCTACACCACTGCTGTTGGTGATCCCATTTTCTGCTTGGCGACTCCAGCTTTACCTCTCCAGAGCACGTCGCGTTGTCCCTGTCCAAGAACACCGAATTGTGTTGATGCTACACAAAGACTGTGGTCACAGCCCAGCCATTCTTATCTGTGTTTATGGACACTAATTGAACATTGATAAACGATGTGGCAATAATACACTGTAGGTCATGTACCTTTCAGATTCCCCATCCGGTACAGCCAGAAGAGGACTGGTCACCATCTTGAGTCTGGCGGATGGTCAAACACAGCAGTGGAGAGGCGGGTGAACACCTCGTTGTTGTCAATCACGGGGTTGTCTTCCCTCCAGATCAGAGCAAAATACACAAATGAAGAACAAATAAGGACTAACAGGTGTGTGAAAATGCAAAGGAAAGGTGGCATCAGAAAAACGGAGACATTGACCACTGGAGCTGCAACGAACCAGAAGAGCAGCAGAGGGAGCTGTTACAGATGAAAATGGAACTGCTTATTTGCTCTGTTATTTAATAGAGTGCTTCTAAAACTGGTACAAAATAGTAACATAAATAGGATGATAAAAAGAGTGCTTTATTTCATAGTACATTAATGTGGTAAAATGTTCAATGTGTTTAGCTGGTTTTGTAAATAATGATAGTAAAATATGGCTACATACACATAACAACCAATAGATTTATCATTTATTACATTCTGTATTATTTGATTATATTTAATACATTACAAAAACTAGTCAATCTCTCTTTGGGACAGTAAAATTCACATGAAACATACAGACAAACATTCAAAATATTACTAACAGAGCATGTTGATGGTCAGAAACACAACACAGCGTAACAGAGACTCTGCTCTGAATAATCTGATGACAATCATGCCATCAAACTAAGATGTTTGTCATGAAAACAACATAATAAATAAAGATTCATTGTGAACTGTTGCCTAGGTTGTGTATTTGTATGTAGATGATGAAGGTACCCACTGACAGTTTCACTTTTTAATACATCTTCTTATTTGAACAACTACCTAGACTGACTTGTTTTAGTTCAGGCATGAAATGGATATGGCTTCGGTCTCAGAGCGCAAACACAGATTGTCAGATTTCAAGTGTTCAAATCTCGATCTGGACGGAAAACTGAAGCTGGGCTGTGCAGGAACATTCCTTAAACCCTTAAGATGTTCAAATTAAGGAACTGCACTTGTAGGCCACACGGGTCGCGGCTGTCTGCCTTTCTGCCATCCGATATACTTATGGCTTGAGCCTTCTCCAAAGCACGGGCCGGTGCTCTGGGTCCTTCAAGGCATCTATATCCCAGTGGAACTGTGCGTCCTAGGAGGAATTTCTTCAGGCCACAGGGTCATCACTGTGGGCTTTTCTGTGCAGACAGCCAGCTGTTAAACTATAGGATAGTTCTGATGGATCCTTTACTGTTTGATCCCCCCAGCTGTTCACTGGGCTGGAGATCCACTAGTTACCTTACCCTGGGTTTTTACTTGGTTGATATAAATGTGGTTTTTTTAACCTTCACATACATCAATGGGATTTTGGGATGATCTACATGTTTACGGTTTAACACGAGAAAGTTTATATTTTTACGGTTTACCATGAGAAAGTTTCTGCTGGAGCTTAATCATATACCTCAATTTAGGTTATTAATGTTTTTACTTTATTACATGCAACCTTTGTGGGAATTAAGTGTATGTGACTGTTCCAATAAACATGGGCTTAATTGTTTGTTTTAATTAAAAAATATATTTAAAGTGTGTGAAGACCGAGGTCTCATTTACAAGGGATCCCTGTATAAATGTACATTATATTTTACGTTGGGAGGTTTGTCTGATGAAAAAGGTTTATACCTGCACTGGTGTGGTCATTTTTTTACATAAAAAAAACTCTGTTTTAGGACATGTAAACATTAGAAACTAGCATATTGGATCCAGGTGTTGAAAACATCAACTTAAATAATACAAAATATTTACAATATCAGAACAGGAAAAGCAACATTTCTCAATATGTAACTAGCAACGGATTTATATTAGGTACAAAAAGTTTACTTTTGGAAATTGCTAATATTGTTTCTGTGTTCAGTAACAACATATATAAAAACAAATATTAAAGAAATCTACAGTACATACAATTCAGCCCACCGGGGCAAATTAATGGAAAGTTACATAGGGCATCTTTCACACAAGGTGGTGATATTTGTTTCACATGTGGTGATATTTATGTTGTACAAATGTGTTGTTGTGTTTGTTATCTCTATGAGGTGATAAAAGGTGTACGAGGGATAAAACTAATCTGGATATCTAGCTTTTTTTACAGTGTAAATTACTCCTTTTAGATTGATACTATTAGAATTAATAGGTGAACACAATAGCCTGACTGTACTGTAAAGATGATTTAATACAATGTTACAGAAACAGGGTCAAAAGTGCATAATATCTTTTCGGGGGTGTTAAGAAGATGGTTTCCTCAAAAAGCATTTCCTCTCTATGAACTACGAGCTTTACAGTAACAAACCTGATTGGTTGCATTTGACAGCCCTTTGGTTTTTATCTCACTCTGCTTCGTGCTGACTCTAATGCTTGTAAATGTAATTTTTCAAATAATGGTAAAATATTTACAGCACAGCAATTATAAAAACACATTTTCTAGATCAACAGAAATCCTTTTCATCCATACAGGGCTTAGATTGTTCTAGTCCACCCCAAAGCTGAAAACTCCTGGGGCTATCCAAATCGAAACTTAGGCCAGTACTTGACCGTCTGGATCTTTTTTCCACCAGTGGTAACATCCACCTTCGGCTTTGGTTTGGGTTGTCCCGGCAATGCTACCTCGGGTGGTGCTGGCTGAGGAGAGCTTTTCATTCTGTCCTTGATTCTGTCTGTGATGGTGAACCCCTGCTGGTTATGTACGTCCTCCCCATTGAGCCTGGGGAGGAAGTGTGTGGAAACATGCTGTGATTTGACACGTGGACTGGACCCCATCTTGGCTCTGCCTCTCTTGTTTAGGGCCACGTACCAGTTCCGTCCGGTCCGCTGGTTCCGGTGCAGTACGGAGGCGTATGTGTTGTAACTGTTCTCCTGGAAACGTTCCCGGAACCGACAGTCGTCTGTGAACCATTCCTAAAAACACAGAGAGAACCAATAATGTTACCGACAGCAAAATTGTGTACTGTTAAAGTGACGTGGCACAGCAGACAGAGAAACCTGTATGGCTTAGGGGTTAGAATATGATACCGAAATATCCAGGGGATGGAGACAGCGTGGAAATAGAGATCTATTGACGTTCTACTAATCGTCTTGGACAGATTGTTTACCTCACGGGTCTGCATGGTAAAAGTGGTTATTATGCTGTATATTAATTTGATCATCCTAGAGTTGAAGGAGATTTCCTGCAAATCAATAAATGCAAACGTGCTATATATTCAAGGTTTTACGCTTGTAATTTCCGCTTTAAAATCACATACTTTGTTTGCCCTAATAAAAATGTTATTTAAATAATGTCCATTAAATTCCCAATAATTATCGACATTACCTTTTGCTGTAGGATTGTTTTTTCTGCTGTATAACACAGGCTCAAATTAAGGTTTAGCATCTGGACGTCTTGCAACCTGCCCGTGTTACCCATACCTTCTCACATCATGTCTGTACTTGGGAGGGGGAGGGGCTAAAGCATCTCAGGCCATTGGTCAGGATTTTCAATCAAGGAAATGAGTGTCACCACCCCCTGAGAGGCTTGTGTGATGAACAGTTTCCTGTAAAGAGATAGGGGTGATGCCTTCATGTAGGCAGTCATCTAATCAGAGCAGGAGTCACGGAAACACGAGACTTGAGGTAACATGGCCATATGTCAGCAGGTTCCCACCCAGATGGTAGCCAGCTGAGTTCATGTGCATATTTTGTCTGCGTGGATGCGTATGTGCGTGTGTGTGTGTGTGTGTGTGTGTGTGTGTTTCAGCTAGGCTAAATCAGTGGTGTTGACACCAGAGAGATTCAACATTATTCACTGTGGGAATATTTCATTTTTGGGCAGTTGGATGTTTGGTGTGTTAGTTTGTCCCATTCCAAGGAAATCTGCTTGGCCAGAACACATCCGTACACAGCATCTTCCATGGATAGGGATTTTAGGCTGTTATATACTGAGACAAAACACATGTGAAAATCATTTGAGAATATACAGGTGGAATGTACAATCTTTGCCAAACATGTAATACACTGTATTTACTGAAAACATAAGCATTAGAAATACAATAAAACTTCATAATTTAAATATGTCCAGAACGTCATTTTAAGTATAGTATTACTTTTCAATATGGTATACACATGATGTTATCACCAGATTATTTAAACATTAAAGTTAACCCCCCCAAATATTAGAAGAAAGTAATGCTGTCCTGCCAATTATAATAACAGTTGGGAAAAATATATTATGTGTCCTACCCAAGACCAGAGAATACAACACAGTACTGACCCAATGTTCAATAGAGATATGATTGGTACTGGCCCAACACTCAGTAAAGATCTGATTGGTACTGGCCCAACACTCAGTAGAGATCTGATTGGTACTGGCCACACACTCACTAGATATCTGATTGGTACTGACCCAACACTCAGTAGAGATCTGATTGGTACTGGCCCAACACTCAGTAGAGATCTGATTGGTACTGGCCCAACACTCAGTAGAGATCTGATTGGTACTGGCCCAACACTCAGTA
>JACXGM010015720.1:0-21071 GCA_016801145.1 Umbra pygmaea
ACTATTTTTTAGTATATATAGTTTATTGATGATACTCTGTTTGCCATCACAATAAATCAAATGATTAGCAATGAATGTAATGTATGTGTTACATGAATATGCCATTACAGAGTCAAATTCAGAGCATATATAGGTGAAAAATCATCCTGTTAACTAGCCCTTTCATTTACTTCAGCAGATGTTAAAGCTATTCCCTAATAATAACAAGATTATCTGTCATCAATTTATGTGGAATTCATAATGATATCACATCAGATAGTAGGCTTTAGTACTAAATGGTAAACTATAGTAAAATAAAAAAGTGCTTAGAGCTGCTAAATGTATTTGTAGTTTGTTGATTTCCAAGTATAAAACGTGTTGAAATGTTTTCAGTGTGTGTGTATCCGTTTTTTTACATTTCCATCTCATTTTACCAAAATCGTGATAATAATGATAACCGTGATAACTTTGGTCACTATAACCGTGATATGAAATTTTCATACCGTCCCATCCCTACCATGTACCCATCCTCTGACGGCTACTTCCAGCAGGATAATGCACCATGTCACAAAGTTCAAATAATTTCAAATTGGTTTCTTAAACATGACAATGAGTTCACTGTACTAAAATGGCCCCCACAGTCACCAGATCTCAACCCAATAGAGCATCTTTGGGATGTGGTGGAACGGGAGCTTCGTGCCCTGGAAATGCATCCCACAAATCTCCATCAACTGCAAGATGCTATCCTATCAATATGAGTCAACATTTCTAAAGAATGCTTTCAGTACCTTGTTGAATTAATGCCACGTAGAATTAAGGCAGTTCTGAAGGTGAAAGGGGGTCAAACACAGTATTAGTATGGTGTTCCTAATAATCCTTTAGGTGAGTGTACATGTGCTTTTTTGTTGTTTATTTTTAATAAATTTGCTAAGATTTCAAACACACTTCTTTCACATTATCATTATGGAGTATTGTTTGTAGAATTTTGAAGGAAATAATTCATTTAATCCATTTCAGAATAAGGATGTAACATAACAAAATGTGGAAAAACTAAAGCGTTGTGAATACTTTCCGGATGCACTGCATCTGCACTTCTCAATCCTTTACGAGAGACGAGAACAAGTGCAGAACTAACAGAACCGTTCTGAGCTCCAAGGCTCAGGCTATTCCCAAGTGGGACCATTGGAGAAAGGGTGGAGAAAACCGAGCATCCTTTCTCTCTATAGTTTCTGATAGTTGTGGGGAAAACCGCAGACTGCGTTTCCTAACAGTCTGACAGGAGGAGCCCCCCATCTCTTTTCGCACAGACACCTCAGGCAAGCAGGGCCTTTGAGACACAGAGAAAAGATGATTCTCTAGCGCTTTCATTGGATGTGCTTGTACTAGATCCACTCTCAGAGTGAGACGTTATTGTAGTGATCTGAGGCGCAGTCAAGGGTGTTTCAAATTTGACTGAGTTACTGGCTGAACTCAAACTCATACCATCAGGTGGTCCGGGGGTGACACGAAAATTGTCTTGGGTTTCAATTTCCTCTCACGCTCCCTGTTACCGACCTGCTCTCCAGATCCGGACACAACTGTCATGTACTCGGGAGCAGGTGAAACCATTTGTTAGTGAGTTTATAAAAAGTCCCAGATGGGCCCATGCTCACTTAAGGCCATCCGGAGAATCTGCTTGTCACTCAGTTGTGTAGCAGACAACCATAGGTGGGGAGGTGACACAACTGCAGCTGCCATCGACCTCCCGGAGCACACGGCTGATGCCTGTGCCATCTGTAAGATGGCTCATGCAGCCTTTCCAACCTCGTCTACCTCTGATGGGGTCAGGGAGTCCCTTCCCACAGTCAAAGAGGACAGAAAGGAAGCCAGGCGTGCAATATTTGAAGAAGCCTCAACTGTCTGTTCTGAAAGGATGTAGACTTTCCTTCCCACCACTAAAGTAAAGGGTAGGTAACCCTTGACTGGTGCAGATATCTGGAAAGGAGCCCCCCATGAAGACTCTTGGCCAGGGGGACCATAGGTGGTGGTGGGGGCTCCTTCTTTGGAGCATGTCTGGCATACTGTCGGCCTTCCCATGCTTCTTCCACTTCCACCGCGGAGGAGGTAGAGGATGTTGAGCCTACCTGCTGCTCTTCTCAAGAACCCCTGGCTAGTCCCAACAAATAGATGGTAGAGATGGCTCAGTTGGGGTGCTACCGGGAAGGGCATGATAATCCGTCAAATTTCAGGGCAACATGATAACTGGTAAAAATCAGTACAGGATTGTCCTCTGAAGGTGCAGCTTGTATCAAAAGTTGGCTAAATACAAAAAGGCCCCCTTATATCAGGGTGGTGTCATCATCCTTTTGGCCGGTGTGGGGGGTGTGTCTTAAGTTTTTTCAGGTGCATCCTGCTGTGCAGGGGAGATAAACCACTAGGAGTGCTATAGAACTAGTCTGTGACTCCCTTCATTTTACACAGTTTCTGGAATGACTGAACATACATGCCCACTACCAGCCAGCGAAGAGCCGTTGGCACACATAAAATCCAAAAGGCAAGTGGAGAGTGCCCGTGAGCCCTGACGATACGTAGACACTGTTTGCCATCAGAGCGATGCATCAATTCATTTCAATGAAGGAAAGCGCTGCGAGCGAGTGGCACGCTGGGCGATGCGCGGGTGGCGTGCGGGTTGAATGATAAGTTCAGATTTCCCAATCTCAAATTTCCTGTGACAATTGCATCACGCCAACCACTCACAGGACTTTGTGTAGGTCGGTGTATTATGTCCTCCATTCAATCCACAGATAACGTTGGTTTCATTACCTTGTCAGCCAGCCCTCCCAACACCACTCCCACAAGCAAGGCACTTTGGCAGAATCTAGTGGGGATAGGGAAATTTTTCGCAAACAGTTTGTATGTGGAATGGGATATCTATCGCGGAAGTAAAGTTGGTGAGTGTAATCAGCATACATGAGCTGACTAAAATATACTGTGTTGAATGAGCAGTGTGGTAAGTATTCGACAGTTCGGAAAAACAAGGTTCGATGAACCATGTGATCGTCCTTCACCATCCCGCACCTGTCCAAGGAATTGCAGAACTGCAGACATGGCACGGTTAAGGGGAAGAGATTAATAGTCTGCTATGAAAGCCACATTAATATATTTATGAATGCATATAGTGTTATTGAAAGAATTGGTAACGTTAACAATGGAATAGGAACACTCAGTTCTGCTTTCATTGTTGTGTACTTGTTCAGTTCTCTGTGTCTCTTCTAGGCTTGGAGAAAATATTGCTCACATACTAAAGCTGTTAATGTGAATGCATGGCTCTCATGACTGTATAGATTGTGTGGAGTATTTTCTCCTGACCTAGCCCCTGCCCCAGTGAGTTACAGGTGTGGATGTGGGAATGTTTGTAATTAAGAGTTAAGGAGGTCTGTGAATAAGGAGATTTGAGTACAAATCAATGAAAGAGGAACTTTCTATTGTTAACATAATTGATTTATTCAGTTACACTTTATGGGTTTAGACATACTGTGACAAATTAGTTTTTTTTTTCTCTTTTGCATGTAGGATGTCAAACAATAGAATAACTATCGGGTGCAATTACACATGGTCAGTTTTAATTTAATGGTATTTATATCCATTTCAGATGAACCTTGTAGAAATTACAGCACATTCCCTCAATTTAGGATGCTATAATAATTAATAATTACTTATTTATTTACAATAAATTAGTTTATGTTCAGTACTGTTTCCATATCCTTTGCATGCAATGACTGCCTAAAATCTGCAACACATAGACAACCAGCAACTGGGTTTTCCCTGATGGTGATCTGGCAGGCTTACTGTAAACATTTTAAGTTCCTACTCTTATGGCCCGTTTTGCTTCATTCTTATATTCAGCATGCTCAATTGAATTTAGGTCAGGTCACTGTCTTTGCTGTTCAAGAACTTTCCACTTTCAGTATATGAAAAGCTCCTTGCTTTGACAGTGTGTTTGACGTCATTGTCTTGCTGTATGCTTAAGCACCGTCAGAAAAGTGCTCAAGTATTTCGGTGAATCAGAACAGACAATGTTTCTCTACACTTTAGAATTCCTCCTTCTCCATCCATCAGCATATATTTCATGAATGAAGACAAGGTGGGGGTGCCTGGTGGCACAGTGGTTAGGGAGTCAGATTTTAAATCATAAGGAATCCAGTTTGATTCCTAAATGGGCCAGATTCTATTTCTATTTAGAAATCTGCATGCTAGTTTTGCATTTTCTTGGCAAAAATTATGCATAATATTTTAGCATTTAAATTAATTACCTAATAACAATATACAGGGAGCACCATGATCCATTGGGCAATGACTATATTTTTTGTTATTTTGGTTCTGTACTCTTGCACTTTGAGTTTAAAAGGATACAATTACAATGAGGTTGATATGCAGTGTCAGCTTTAATGTCAGGGTATATTCATACATATAGGATGAAGCATTCTGAAATGAAGTCTGCGATGCGTCGACATCACCAGACACTGGGTATATTCCCCAGGCCTAACCTGCAGCCATCTTCAGTTCCTACTTGTTTCGGGGATTTATTGCCTTCAGTCCCCTCTTCAGCATGAAAAATGAATGTTCAAGTGGATTCAGCAACCGAACACTTGATACATATCTGGTTTTGCCTGATTAACATCAGCATATGTTATTCAATAGGAAATGCAGCTTAGAAATCACCAATTGGCTTAAATTATTTTGTTACTTTACATGCACAGAAATGCAATGTATTTGATATTACAGAATTTGGGTTCCTATTGATATGTCTAAAGATTGCTGTAATTAAAATTCTAAATCATAAAATGTTTGTCAAATAATTACTGCATTCCCGTTATAAGTAATGTATTCTGTTCTATTTCGTTTAGTCGTAGAAGACAATATGTACCATAATAGCGGAGTCTCTCTGGTAGGATTTCTGTCATTCGCTAGTTTGAAAGACTTCTTTTCCATCAGCTGTAATAACCTCTAATCAATATAAAAATACGATAATTAATATAAATATAACAAAGTCAGTAACTGAGAAACATAGGATTTCATCTCTCTTAACTACAGAAATATTTTCTTTCACAATGTGTCAGAATGTAACGTTCTTCTCTTTTCGGCAACATCTTGCGGTTGAGTGAAATAAATCATTATTTTTTTTAAGCTGATAAACTCAATGTCACAAATACTTTTAAAATCATGTTTGAGAACACCTGCTAACATGAATACATTTTAATAAAAAATGTCTTCTGTGTATAGTTTTGAATAAGCATCGTATGGTTTGACAAGTTTTATGTGCGCAACTATTGTGGGTTGGCAAATGGATATATTAATTAAAACAACACTCGTTTGGTGCCAGTAACCAATTTTGATGAACTGTAGCCTGATTTGATGATAGATTCTAAATTCCCCTTTTTTATTATATGTATGCAATATACTGTAGTTATAAACTAGTTAAAACTCGTGTAGCAGTTTAAATTTAAAATGGGATTGCCTCCCTATCTAAAGGAGAGCAGAATAGATAAAAGTTAGCAGTGCGTTTAGGGTCGTTGTCTGTTTGCATGATGAACTGCCGTCTAATGAGTTTGGAGGCAACCATTTTTTTCTGAGCAGATTAAATAATTTTGTAGACTTCAGAATTTATTGTTCTACTTCTGTCTGCATCACATCATAGATAGAACTGTTGAGGCTCTCCTATGTGCTTTTAAGCAAACTGTAATAAGAGGCCGGGCAAGGCAGGCAAATGCCTGTGGCCCCCCAAGACCCTAGGGCCCCCCAGAATGTCGAACAAATAGAATCTGCAGCATTGACAGAAACATCACAAAAAAATCCCTTGTTTTTCTGCCTAGGGCCCTTAGACTCTAGAATCACCCCTGACTGTAATCTCACCCTTCTGTTCTTCAAGCTTATCAGTGGTTTGCATCTTGTACAGTCATGGTCAAAGGTTTTGATAATGAAACGAATACTACTTTTCACAAAGTCTACTGCCTCAGTGTCGATGATGGGAAGTTGCAAATAGTCCAGAACGTCATGAAGAGTGATCCAATTAATTGAAAGGTCCCTCTTTGCCGTGAAAATAAACGTAACCCCCCCAAAAAAAAAACATTTCCACTGCATTTCAACCCTGCCACAAAAGAAACAGCTGCCATCATGTCAGTGATTATTGTTAAAACAGGTGAGAGTGTTGACGAGTACAAGGCTGGAGATCACTCTGTCATGCTGATTGAGTTAGAATAACAGGGTGGTGATTGAAATCATTGAACAACATGCCATCTTCATTGCTTTGCACAAAAAGCGCTTTACAGGCAAGGATATTGCTGCTAGTAAGATTGCATCTAAATCAACATTTTATTGGATCATCAAGAACTTTAAGGAGCGAGGTTCAATTGTTGTAAAGAAGGTGTCAGGGCACACAAGAAAGTCCAGCAAGTGCCAGGAACATCTCCCAACATTAATTCAGCTGTGGGATCAGGGCACCATCAGTGCAGAGCTTGATCAGGAATGGCAGCATGCAGGTTGTTTGAGCCATCCGGAAAACACTGTGTCTGGAAAAGACAAGGTGAGCGCTACCATCAGTCCTGTGTCATGCCAACTGTAAAGCATTCTGAGACCATTCATGTGTGGAATTGTTTCTCAGCCAAGGGAGTAGGCTCACTCACAATTTTTCCTTAGAACACAGCCATGAATAAAGAATAGTACCAACACATCCTTTGAGAGCAGCTTCTTCCAACCATCCAAAAACAGTTTGGTGATGACCAATGCCTTTTCCATCATGATGGAGCAACTTGTCATAAGGCACAAGTGGTAACTAAGTGGCTTGGGGAACTCCACAGACCTTAATCCCATTGAGAACTTGCAGTCTATCCTCAAGAGGCTGTGGCCCAGAAGTTAATTGACATCATGCCATGGTGGATTGCAGAGGTCTTGAAAAAGAAGGGTCAACACTGCAAATATTGACTCTTTGCATAAACTTAATGTAGTTGTCAATAAAAGCCTTTGACACTTATGGAATGTTTGTAATTATACTTCAGTATACGATAGTAACTACAGACAAAAAGGTCTAAGAACATTGAAGCAGATTTCACCATCAATCTGGGGTGCCAGTAATTTTGGAGCCCACTGTACCCTTGAATTAAAGCCGACAATTTGCACTTCAACCTCACTTCCATTGTATCATTGTACCATTAAATTATATTTTAATTGAGAGTTTTTTGCAAAGAAATTGAGAAATTGAGTCTTTGATATGTGCAAAACTGCAAGATTAAGAGTCTATGTTTTGCATTGCTGTAGTATCAACATGTATTAGGGCATTTAGCATTTACAGTACATTACTGTTAATCAGTCATCACTTGATTACACATTTTTTTACCTTGTTATGATATAAGAAGTGACCCATACAATGTGCCAAACATAATCTGCCACATGAAGAGACAGTACAGCATATGACAGCAGCAACAGCTGAGAAGATTGGAATCTGTGGTGACCATGTTCACCTCACATAAACTTCCTTCTCCCATTCTCTCTACTACTACAACACACACACACACACCCACACACACACACACACACACAGGCAAACAAACACACACTTAGTCTAACCAGGACTCAAAAAACACTCTTCAAAGCTGCCAGCTTGGCAACCAAGTATGTCGTTTTGTTTACTGGCTCCAGTAGTTGCCTCATTACAATCTGCCTATTATGAAGGTATAAAAATTATGATAACACTGGTTAGTTGTACAATCAACATTTTGATTTATTTGTGTTTTACCTTTATAATTTGGATTTGTTTTACCTTTATAATTTGGATTTCACATTTCATACAAATGATTCCCATAATGGCTGGTATGAAAACACCTCAGCATTAGTCTGCCTTTTCTTAGGCCAGGTGCTCTGAAGATCTCCTCCTTGCTACATTTAACAAATAGTCAAATGTATTCCTTAATCAATGTTTTTTTATGCTTGCCTTTACCTGGTCATATAGGTTTTAATTAAAAACTTCCCAAAACGGAGGAACCCAGCCTTGTACTACTTTGGACTATTTACAATGCTGAACATTTCACACGATGTGTTAGAGCAATTTTAACAAATTAAATGTGCTGTCCCTTATTCATAATTTTAGAAGTATGATGATTTGTTTATGTCTCATTGGGGGAAATGCCTGGCACCGTCGCTGAGCAGGTGCCTCTCTCCTCTCCCAACACCTAAATTCTGCCTTGAACGCGTGTCTATTTAACTTTAAACACTCGCTTTCTTCGCGAGTGGATTCAAATTGTTCAAGCGTCCAACTAGACGCGATAGAAGCGAATTTCACGCCCAATTAGCGTTCGGTCTGAACGTAGCAACTACCTTGATGCGAAATGCGCGAGCGGTGCGCGATGGTCGACTGACAACAAGATCAGCTGAATAAGAATACGGCCGTGTTCCGATTGTTCTCATCTCAGCTCCGCCGAGACAAAATAGACATGCAATTTAAAAAATCTTTCATTTATTGTCAGAAATATCATGTTTTCAAAAGCATCACTTTCATCAAATTTTATGTGACATATTTCCAGTAGGCAACTGACTGCAAGCCCAATTTAACCACTGCTGTATAAATACTCACATCTGTATTTACTTCCACCAAACAGTAAGGAAAACAGTGAGAAGAAAAAACAAACATGTGACACGTTGGCTTTGACAATGAACTGACATCACACATTTGACAGTCATGTTTTCTGGGAAAATGAGGCAGAATTATTTCAGAATCTTAGATGTGGCGGGTGGAGCTTAAAGAACTTCGAATTTAATGAAATTCATTGAAGCGTCATCATTTTTGTTTCTAGGTGTGGATTGCTCTTTCACTTCCCCTAAGCATAGAATTATTATTTACAATAGGAAATGAGGTAGATTAGAACTTGGAGACCAGCAGAGGAAGTTGCACATATGCCTAACTTTCAAGTCACTGTAGTGATAGAGAGATTACCCTAATTTTTCTTCATTAGAAGACTGATTCACCGGACGCATGGCAAGTACACAGCAGAATTGGATCACAGATATAGGTACTGTAAAAAATATATATATTTTGGTTGACTTTTTCAATTTATTTCAGTAAGTGTGGTAGTGAACAAATACATCCTCTAATGGCTGTAAAGATTTATATACTGTTGTTAGGATTAGACTTGGAACAGTCCGTATTGAAATACCTCAACATATTGTATTGTTAGAATTCACTTTCAGACATTGTTTGCTGTAGTTGTACAATCTAGCACTTGCAGCATTTTCCCCCTCTGTTCTTCATACCTGTTATCCATTCATTGTTCATTCACAGGAGGCAAAGAAAGTACACATCTAGACTCAGGGGCAAGGAATCTGACATGCAATTGTTCTATCAACAGCTTCAAGCGCAGCATGTTTCCTGCTGCGTACCTGTTTTTCTTCTTTGTGGGCCTGACAGCCAACAGCATCTCCCTCTGGGTCTTCATTAGCATGTATAGGAGAAAACGAAGGATCACCACAGTCAACCTCTACATGGTGAACCTGCTACTGTCTGACCTCATGCTGGTGTGCTCTCTGCCCCTAAGGGCAGCATACTACCTGCTGGACTCCCAATGGCTCTTTGGGGACATCACCTGTCGCCTGGTGTCCTTTGTGTTCTACATCAACATGTATGGTTCTATTTACTTTCTGCTGGCTCTGAGCGTCATCCGCTATTTGGCTGTCTCACGCCCTTACACGTTCATGCGTCTAGAGAGTGGATCTTGTGGTTGGGTCGGGTGTCTGCTCATCTGGATCTTTGTGTCCGTGACCTGTGCTCCCCTACTTGCTACTGGCACCTCTCAAGATGGTGAAGGGAAGATCCACTGTCTGGAGCTGGGCAGAAACATGGGCACCATGATCATCATGAACCGGGCTGCCCTGGTGGTGGGCTTCGCCCTGCCCTTCGTGGTCATCTCCTTCTGCTACGTGTGCGTGCTGCTCAGCCTGAGGCAGTGTAGGGCTGGGGTGGAAGGGATGAGAAGGCCCTCCAGAAGAAAGTCCTGTGCCCTTGTCATTCTCGGATTCAGCATCTTCCTGATCTGCTTCCTGCCCTATCATGTGGTGCGAACATTTTTCCTGGCCGCAGAGCAGAACACTAAATTGAATGGCTGTGAGGATTCGTGCAACTACCTCCGGGGGATTCGAAAAGCTGCCGTAGTAACGCTCTGTCTTGCAGCAGGAAACAGCTGCCTGGACCCAATCCTTTTCTTCTTTGTGGGAGAAAGCTTCAGAGATTTCTGCATGAAAAGTCGTAGGAGAAGTTTTGACAACACAGAGAGACAGAGGTCTCTCGAGCAGCAGCCAATCGATTTAAAGGTCAATTAGTTAATGAACGTGAAATGTTTTTCAGGCACTAAAGGTAATGCATTTTGTATTTACTTTCACTCTAAAATCAAATGTAACTAAAATGCTAATTAAATATTTTTTACCTGGGATTGCATAATGAATCATATCTTGGTTGTGTGTTAGTCATCTTTAATTTCTTTTTAATCCATATAGAGAGATCTCCATCACTATGCTATATTCTCAGTCACATTCACGTTTTTAGGCTTTTCTTCTTCCTATTTTTCCTCGCATCCCAATTCTTACTAACCCTGCTTTGTCGGTAGCTCCACAACTCCTTACACAGATCTGTGGGATGGCAAGGGGAACGCACATGGTTCCTCCAACCACATGTCACCTAGCCAATTCTTTTCGCAATCCAACAAGGAAGTCAGATCATGCACGGAATGATTTCGTTCACCAACTATACTTCTGCAAATGAATTTACAGGCGCCCGGTCGGAACACAAGGAGTCGCTGGAGAGCGACATGGCAGGATAGATAATCTGATTTATCTAACCTAAATCCCGGGCAGGGCTATGCGAATTTGCGTAGCATCTTGCAGGAGTTCTGGAGAAAGTCTCAGAACCCATAGTCAAGTTCAAACCATTGACTATCATGACACAGACTGTCCTGCAATGATTTTCAATAGAACACTGCATTTTGCTTGCATCCCTTGCATTGTAGAAG
Organism: Umbra pygmaea; assembly: GCA_016801145.1. Classification (NCBI taxonomy): domain Eukaryota; kingdom Metazoa; phylum Chordata; class Actinopteri; order Esociformes; family Umbridae; genus Umbra; species Umbra pygmaea. The sequence goes on from JACXGM010015720.1 coordinate 11,010, forward strand.
CAGCTGCAGTTGCAAATGCTTCGAATTGCATGCGCTGAACACACCTACACACCTATTGTAGCTTGGAAGAGGAGAATGTTCTATTGCCCCAACGACTGCCAACAGTCAGATATGACTGATATGAAAAATCGAATGGATGCTTCAATTTGCATGCGTTGGACACACCTATTGTAGCTTGGAAAAGGGGAATGTTTTATTGCAAAGCAGAGAGCATGCTTGCCGAAATGATTGTTGTGTGGCTACGTAAACGTTTAAGCATCTATGATGCATTGCAGCAACTGGTCTGACCCTGGCGTTATTGCAACATTTTGCGCAACTATACTATGCAACTACCCAGAATGCAGCTGTTGTTGCAGACCCCCGAAAATGGAGAGAATGATCTTTGCGGTCTCGTCAAATGCGTGTCTTTTTTTTACACAACTGCAGAGACATTAAATACAAAAAGTGCTGCTTGTTGAAGTACGAATGATAGTAGGATTGCCAGGTCAGTGTTTGTTTGATGGGTGATGCATCCATTCAAAAAATTGCCAACTGCGGCAATGCATCAAAGATGCTTAAGCTTTTACATAGCCACGCAACAATAATTTCAGCAGGCATTGCTTCTGCTTTGCAATAAAACATTCCCCTATTCCAAGCTAAAGCAGGTGTGTACGTGTCCAATGCATGCAATTTGAAGCATCTAGATCAAACGGATGCATCCACCAAAATGCACCACAACTGCTTCTGCAACGCAAATGATGCAAGCCAAATGCAGCGTTCTATTGACAATCAATGTATTTCTGCCATACCAAACTGCACTGCCGCAGTTGGTCTGACCAGGGTGTTAGGCTTCTTTAAATAGCACATACTGAGGGATGATATTTTTTGTTAAACATTTCCTTGAAAAGCCCAATAATTCTAATGTTAAGTCAAGCAAGTACGGTTTATGGGCGTGTGGCCTATCGGTCTGGGCCACTGACGCATGTGCTGATATAATTCTGCAGCTTTGGCTCCATTCCAGCCCACTAAATCTACACACACTCTGCTGTGCCTCTGTCAGCAAAGGTATGGAATGCTTGGAGGGGTGTGTAAAGGGGAAAAAAAGTTGTTTTCTGTACCTCCTTGTATTATCAAGGTATTGTCTCTGTTTCCATTTTTCTATTTAAATAAGAACAGTCAAAAAAGACTAACCAAAACATAATAAATGATGAAACCACTGAAAATAGGTTTAGTGTGGCAATGTTTAGGGGCAAATATTTGCATTAACCTAGTCAGTGTTACTTCCCATGGGAAACATCTGTAGCTCACTCTGATATCCTTCTGTTCATCTGAGACTAACTGGAAATGTTCTTATTTGAATCAGTGGTTGACATTATTTCTGGGTTATTCCTCCAGGGATAAAGGCCCCTAAAGGCTCAAAAGTGAGATAAAGGTGGAGATTTCTATGTGATTTCTTTTGGTTGAATGAAGTTGGACAATTCTACCCCGCTGATAAAAAATACTTTTAGGTCTACTTCTGTATCCACCGTGTGCCAATTTGCACCGCCTCACGCTGGATCCCTGGCCACCATGACGCAGTAGTGCTGTAAGGCTTTGCTTAATGTCCAACGGTACAGAAGTATATCTTACACATGCTTCATGATGCACTTGAGTTATAGAAAAGACTGATCGATTCATGCCTGATTAAGATGCACACTGGGTGTTTCCTTTGGTTGAACTGACCTGAGCAAATCACCAGCTTTTTTGAGACACTAATGGCAGAAAGCTCCCTTCCTTGTTCTGGACATTGAATGAGTGATTTTCATGCATTCAACAGAAGATAGTTGTTTTAAGTAAATAGCCTACAAAGGTTTAGGTCAGGAATGCTGATCAGGAGGGGGAATGATCATAAGATCTTTGCTTAAACATTTTTTAGCTCTTGACACCTCAATGTTATCAACCATCCACTTAAGAGAGACAATGTCTGTAGCCTGTGTTGAATTGGTGTTGGGTTGGTGATATGGTAGGACTGTATTAGGAATGATGTGTTTAAGATGGGTGTCTCACTGGGGTGTCGATCAGAGCACAAAGGAGTCGATGCAATTTAATCCAGAACTTTACTTGATGTGTTGCATGATTAACACAGCACAGCGAAGTACAATATGGTATTGTCGCGGGCAGGTCTGATCTGGGTCTCTATTTATTGATCAACCCTGTAATTAATCAGATAGAGTCAAATCATTACACGACTGCAGTTTATTAAAACTACTCTGGGATGTTGTTACAGAATTCAGCTACTAGATGTTCTCAGCAGCCTATCCCAGACGCTGCCTGTTTCGGAAAGAGTTGTCACAGACACACAGTAACCTCCTCCTCACTCAATCTGTCTTTTTGAAGTTTTGGAAGAAAAGTAAAGTGCCTGCAACTTGTGTTAAAACTATTGGTTTTGTCCATCAGATAAGAACCTGCTTTCTTTTTCCCCTGCTCAGGGAGGCAGGTGTCCAGTGTCCTTCTACAGCACCCTCTGCTGGATGTTTGTCAGTGTTGTTATGTATAGTTCTCTCTTCCACCTTGTCAAACTGGTCCAGATGAGATTTCTTTGCTTAATCCATGTTCAGATAACATTTTCCTCTAGTAATCTCACTGGAATCCGTAACAGTATAACGTTTAGTATGTACCAATAGCTATATGGGTATATAATAGGAATATATATTTGTTTCCGTATGTGTGTATGGTCTGAAATAAACAAGAAATAACATGTCTGTTAATATTCCATTATCAAGTCTAAACAGCTAATTATTTGCATCATTTACATTAATACAGAATAAACAGACATTTCTGTACAATAGTCACTAATTATTATAGCCAACAGTATTTACTATTGAAAGCAATACAATAGTACCACCTAGTGGCTAGCTGAATTAACATTAGAATGAACTTAGAATCTTACACATAGCATTTATCGTCAGAAACAGGTCTAAGGAGACAAAATTATGTCACATCTAAATGTTAACATATAAATCAGACTACATTTTAAGTGAATACCGACATTATTCACAAACTATAAGGGTTTACAAAGTGAAAGTAATCTCTGTAAATGCTAGTGTAATGAAGTACTCCAAAGAGATAAAAGAACAACCAGGTTTATTCTCAAATGGTCAGAAACCAAAAAGCAGGCAGTCTTTTCCAAAACCAAAGCCGTAAAGAATCAGGTGAAGGTACAAAGGATAATCAAGAACATCATACTGAAGAAAACCAGGCGGCAGGGGTCAGGCCAGAATAACAATCAAAGAATATCGGTGAAGGTACAGAGGAATATCCAAAACACAAATCTTAATCAACAATGCAAGGGTCAGTCCAGAATAAACAATACAGGAATGAATGCTTGGTAGAAAGAAATCAATACTTACAATACCTCGCGAAGAGGCAATGTGTTTGTGTGGCTTAAATACAGTGTGGGTGAGAGCAGGTGTTCAGAATTTGGATGATTGAGTCCGGGTTATGGGAATTGTAGGCATGACTAGGGAAGATGTAGTCCACAGGAAGAAGAACTGGGGAATGGGAATTGTAGTTCTGAGCAATGTAGAATAGGGAAGTGGCAGTTTCCAGGGAACTGGGGAACGTTACAGCTAGGTTCTATTAACGAGCTCTAAACATGTATCTAAGCAAACTACATAATGATGCTCAAATATATTCTATATACAATGCTCAAAGGAATTTTAACTGATAGGAATTACACCTAAACTCTCACTTTTCAATAATGACGCACACATTTCACACAACTGTTGCCTCCCTCTCACTCTGCTACTGTATCTATATTAAGATGACAGCTGGAAATGTTGATGCTGAGGCATGCGCACAGACATGGCCTTTCCATCAAAGCCGCCCCCAAATTTGTGTCCAAATTTGTGTCATGGAAAGGCCGCCTAGAGACCATCTGGGTCATCAGGGTTGTTGTCTTGGTCTTGGACCTCCGGCAGCACAAAACTCTGTCCTTTATCTGCACTTCAGCAGTTCTCACTCCACCATCAGGGCCCGGAAAGACCTTGGTCACCTTGCTTATTGGCCATAATGAGCGTGGTAACTGGTGGTCGATTAGCATCACTACTGTACCGACCTCAAGTCTGGAGAAGGATTCTGCCACTTCCCTCTGGTCTGCAGATCAAGCAGGTAATGTTGGATGACTGCTGTCCAGAACCTGTCTGCCAACACCTGGGAATATCTCCATCTCCTCTTGACCAGCAGTTCAAATTCCGGATAAACAACTTGGGGTAATGAGCCATCTGGCCGCCCCATAAGAAGGCAACTAGGCGTTATTGGATCAAGATCTGCCAAATCTGCGGAAATATATCCAAGGTGCTTGAAGTTTAGAATGGCCTCAATCTCCGTAAGTACAGTCCTGAGGACTTCGTTTGTGATGGAATCTGAGCCGAGCATGGTGTCTTGACTGAGCAGATCTCTCGCTCCCACAAAATGTGGGGCAGCAGGAGGGTTAAAATGGAAACTAATCTGCTGCTTGGCAAGGTATTGTTGCAGGTCAGGGCTAAGTTGCTTGTAGGCCGCATTAAGTTCAGTTTCTCCTCCGCGGAAGTTAGTGCCTTGGTCGGAGTATAACTCTGCTGGCTTACCATGATGGGCAATGAACCTTTGAAGAGCCACGAGGAAGGCGTCACTATCGATGGAGGTAAGGATCTCCAGATGCACGGCTCTCATAGTAGGGCATTTAAACTGGAGGCCCCACCTCTTTTCATTACGACGCCCCACCTTGATCAAGAAGGGGCCAAAGCAATCCATTCCACATTAATGAAATGCTGCTTTGAACAGCCTGAGGCAAGGAGGTGGAAGGTCTATCATATTCTGGCAAGCTGGCTTAGACCTCCACCTACGGCATTCTTGACAAATCCGTTGGTGTATTCGTACAGCCGCTCTGCCTCTTAGGATCCAGAATTTCCGATGGAGTTCGGCAAATACTCTCTCTGGTCCTGGATGACACAACCGAATGTCATATTCCTTAATAAGCAGACAAGTGTTCTGGTGACTGGGATATAGGACAATGGGGTGCGCTGTGGCAGGGTCAATATCCTCAACGAATCTTAAACGACCTCCAACTCGGATGAGTTGAGTGGACGTGTCGAACTCAGGAGAGAGGCAGATTAATCGGCTATTAGGATGCACTGGTTTGACTTGTCTCAGGATCTTGTAATCTTCAGGAAACCAATCCATCTGGACTCTTCTCAGCACTTGAAACTCTGCTTCCTGGAATGTGCCTGCAGGTGGATAACCAACCAGACCAGCCGCCCCATGAATCTCCTTAGCTACTGTCTCCAGTAATTCCTGCCAGCTCCTATGCTTGGATCCATCTGTCACAGGGGGTAGTGAGGTGATTAGTCCACACAAGACTGTCTTTCTTAGCTCTACACCCTCGTCACCAGTTGGTTCTGAAGGGTTTAATGGCCATTTACTGGAGGGCTGTAGGAGAAACTGTGGTCCTTGGCTCCATCGGTTTTCTCCAAGCAAATCCTTGAGGCTCTTTCCTCTGGTGAGATCATCTGCAGGGTTCCTGGCAGAGTCTACTTATCTCCATGACTTCAAGTTGGTCAACTCCTGAATCTCTGCTACTCTTGTACCCACAAATACCATGAAGTGGCAGGACTGGGATTGCAACCAATGGAGAACAGTTGTGTAATCTGTCCAGTATGTGACTTCTTGCATTGTCAGCGTGAGTTTTCACAGCTGTGCTCCAGTTAACGCTGCACATAGCTCTAGTCAGGGCACTAAGTGTTGTTTCTGTGGGGCATCACGGGACCTTGCAATGAGAGGCTACATGCACATCACCACCAGGAGCTGTTGACCGGAGGTACGCTGCAGACCCATAGGCCTTCTATGAAGCATCAGAGAAGATGTGGACATCATGTGTCGTCTGAGCGTGGGCCATTGCAAGTGGTAAGTAGCACCTTGGCAACATCATCTTAGATAAGTACTGAAGTTCGGCTTCCCAGTCTCTCCAGGCTTGCAGGAGGTGTTCAGGGGGTTTAGGATCATCCCAGTCCCGATGTTTGTCCCAAAGCTGTTGGACAATCAACTTTGCCCTGGTGGTGAAAGGTAGGAGGACACCCAGGGGGTCGTATTGGGTTGCCAACACACGATAGATGTTCCTAATTGTGGAGTACTGTATGAGAAAGGTTGATGTTTAAAGCCTAGGGCATCAGTGTCAAAAGACCAGCTCAGGCCCAAGGTGGATTCCTTTGCTTCAGCTTTGTCCTGGGAGATTCATAGCTCTAGTTTGGCGGAACGGGCATCTGAAGGAAGGTGACAAATAACGTCTGGATCATTGCTGGCCCACTGTCGGATGTCAAAACATCCAGATGCTAGAAGGTCCCTTAACTTGTTGAGCATGTGGCGTGCATACTGAACAGATGTAAAGCTCTGTAGACAGTTATCTACAAAAAAGGACTTCTCCACAGAGAATGTCACATCTTCCTCTGGTGAGCTGTGTGTGGAGATGTGTCTCTGTAGAGCTAAGGATGCACAACAAAGACTACAAGTAGACCCAAAGGGAAGTACCAGCCACTCATATATGTCAGGAGGGTCCTCTCTCCTCCGGTTACGCCAGAGGAAGCGTAGCAGAGGCTTGTCTTCAGGTAGGAGCAGTACCTGATGAAACATATCAGGTATGTTGCAACTGATGGCTACACTATGCTCCCTAAAGTGGAGGAGGACACCCAAGAGAGAAGGGCTCAAGGCTGGGCCAGGCAGCAACCACTCATTGAGATTGAGACCTTTATACTGGAAAGAGCAGTTGAAGACTATACAGTCTTTACCAATGTGGTTGACCATATGGTGTGGAATGTACCAACTCTCTTCAATGGTAGGGTTCTCAGAGGGAAGTTTGACAACAGCATTGGCACTCACCAGCTTCTCAATTTCTGCATTGTATATTAATGACTTGTCAGGGTCTCTTGTAAGATGTCTCTCCATGTTCCTGAGGCTAGGCATGACAGCTTCTTTGGGTGCCTGGAAGCAGGGAAAGTCCTTTTTGCGCAACAAAGGTGTGGCATAACATAGGACACCATCAACCTCCACCCTTGTCGTCTTAGCATCCAAAAGGTTGATGGCTTCTTCATCTTCTCTTGATCTTATTACCTGCTTCTCACACCGGTAAGGTAAGACATCAAGTTGCCACAATCTCTCTACATTCCTTTTCAGTTCTGGCTCTGCAGGACTGAGAGAAAGGAGAAGACACTGTTGTGGATGCAGCTGAGTTTGGAGGAGTCGAGCAGGTCCTTGTAGCACCAATCCAAGCTGAGTCTTTATGGCGGCTGGACCACCGGGTGATCCAAGATGGACAGATGCTGTTGGGGTTATCAAGTGGCAGTGCTCAGCACCGATGAGAAATAGAGGATGCACTCGCTCGAAAGGCTGCAGGGGAAGATCTTTGAGGTGCTTGTACTTGCTCAGGAGGGATGGGGGATAAGAATGGTCAGCAGGTCCAAGGCCGTTGGCAGTAAAGGCTGCTTTGATCTGAAAGATCTTCTTAGGCTGACCTGCTGGGGATATTTGAAAGCAGACAGCGGAACAAATGATGGTTTGGACATCTTGGCGGATTGTTCTCAGACCTAAACTCTCACCCGTGCCTCGTATGCCAAGTTTGAGAGCAGCTGTGGAGAGCAGGATAGTACGCTCTGATCCGTCATCCAGTACTGCATAAGTGTTGAGTGTCTTCCCTTGGTAGTGAAGCAGAACTCTGGTAACCTTGAGAAGAACTCTTCTGCAGTCCGTAGGCTTATACAAGTACAAGGTTTCTGTGGATGAACTCAGCAGACATGAATCTCCTCTGTTACTTGAACTCTTGAAATTGACCTCATGTAAGATATTTAGGTGTCTGCCTTTACAGATACTACAAGGCTTCTTCAGAATACACTGTGCCACCTGATGTGTACGTGCACAACTCCAACAGGAATGATTGGTCTGGATCCAATCAGACATCTGGTCTTTACTGAAGGCTTTGCAGGTGGTACACTGACTGAGATAGTGGTCATCTTTGTTGTTATATGGGCAGAAGGCTTTGAATACTGCTTGCCTTTTTGCTGACTGTGTTGGCTTTGAATAGGCTGCTACAGTGTTCTGTTGTTTCTCTGCAACCTCATTAGTCCCATGCAGTATGGTGGACTACCACGACCTGTTGATTTGACCTCATGCTTCCGATCTTGTCTTTGCCCTTTTTTCTGCTGCTGTTTACTGCTGGTTGTGATTCAGAACTTTGACACCATGCCTCATAATGGAGCCACTCTGACTGGTCAACAGTCCGAGGACGGTGACCCATCCGTTGACGGAACTCTGACCTCGTCTCTGCTGGTAACTTAATTAGAAGTCGCTCCACATGTGACCCGCATCTTAATTCTGCTTTACTGTGTGGGCCCAAAGTGTTGAGCATACCTACAAGAGTTCTAATTTGCAAAGCAAATCTTTCGAAAGCTTCTTTGTCCCCCCACTGGGGAATCCATCACCTGAGGTATCTTCTTGAGAGCCAACTTGTGAGGCTGACCATACCTCTCATTCAGAGCAGCCATGGTGTCAGAATAGGGGAAAGGGGAGTTCAGGAAGGAATCTGCTACCAAGCGAGCTTCTTCTAGCTTCAGATTATCCATGAGGATTTGGTATTTGAATAACTCGGTGGCATTTAGTGGCAAAAGGTTGTTGAGAGCTATCTTCAGAAGAGTACACTCACTTGGATCCTTAGTGACAAAGTCTGGGATAGTTGGCTTTGGACCTCTGTAGGTCGGTTCTTGGACTGCTGTGACTGAGGGAGGAATCACTGGATTGCCATAGTAAGGCCTATGAAAAGGGGGATGAGAATGGTGCCATGGTACCTGTTGTGGTGGGATGTACACAGGTCTGGATGGTGGTGACTGAGTTTGCTGATACCAGGTATGATAAGTCTTTTCTGTATCAAAGGCAGGAGGAGGTTGTACCAAAGGCTGTAGAGGATAGGAATAGATACCATCAGAGCGCTTCACAGTATAGGTATCATAGTAAGGCTATGTAGCTGTAGCTAGGCTGTGACGGAAATTGCTGCGCCGCTGCCATTGCTGCAGTTCCATAGGTAACCCAAGGTGATTGCCTGAGTAGATGCAGGGAGGATGAATGAGGTAATGATGATGCATGTCTAGGTGCAGGTGGGTCATGATGCTGTTTAACCCATATTGGCTGTATGGAACCTGTGATGACTGCTGGAGACTTCTTTCCCATGGCTGGTGGTAAGGGCTTGATGCTCTTGAGTACAGTGAAGTCCCCTCTGACATGTACTGTTGCCTCTCTTCAGTACCCTGTGCTTGCTGTTGCTGTGCTATGTACGACTGATTGGCATGTCTTCGGCTTGGGCCTAGATCATAGTCTTGAAGATAGGACGGTGGATGGATCTGGCTCCATGGCCTAACAGCCTCTAGACAGGATGGATTGGTTTGCATATTGCCAAAAACTCTTTAATCCAGGGATAACACCAACATCCGGCTCGGAGGACCTCTGTTGAATTGGTGTTGGGTTGGTGATATGGTAGGACTGTATTAGGAATGATGTGTTTAAGATGGGTGTCTCACTGGGGTGTCGATCAGAACACAAAGGAGTTGATGCAATTCAATCCAGAACTTTATTTGATGTGTTGCATGATATACAGCACAGCGAAGTACAATATGGTATAACGTTTAGTATGTACCAATGGCTATATGGGTATATAATAGGAATATATTTGTTTCAGTGTGTGTGGTCTGAAATGAACAAGAACAAACAAGAAATAACATGTCTGTTAGTATTCCATTATCAAGTCTAAACAGCTAAACATAATTAATATAGAATAATGCAATTATACAGAATAAACAGACATTTCTGTACTTAATTATAATAGCCAATGTAGTGGGAAATTAATGTTTATAAGATCCAAATAGTGACTCCTTCAACAGCTGGTTTCTCATCCCTCCTGGGATGAATTAAGATTCATGGAAAGGGGGAAACCCCAATGTATGTCACACATTTTAACCTGTACCTATGTGATTTTGGTTGTGATCCACCCATAAAGGGAGTTTGGCAGTATTACTTGTAAAGGTTCTG